>CM024634.1:16260286-16420790 GCA_014182715.1 Eucalyptus cloeziana | reverse complement strand
CTCCTCTCGTTTATTATAATTGTATCAATTTTGTGATTTTTTGTCATATTAATCCAATTTAATAGAAGGTATATTTATCTTAAATTACCACCTTGAGTTTAGTAAAAAAATTAATTGGAGATAAATTTCCTCACAATTATATTCGCTTTTTTTCGCGATTACTTTCAAGCTTGTCACAAATATACCGGCTTATCTTCATAAAAAACGACAATAGATAAATTTATCAGCGAAACATACTAATTCGGCGCTTTTCATAATATTAATCCATTTTATTTTTGGGCCTGACGATATACATTTTCGTATTTACGGCCAAAAATCTCCCACGCATTTTTGTACGGAGGGTGGCTGGGGGAGGGGTGAGAAGGGGCGAGGGTTTTTCGTAATTTTCTCCCTGCAACCGAAAAACATGCTAACAAAGCATCATCTCTTTCATTCGACTTCCGGCACAGGTGGTGGTTCTGCATGGCGGTCGTCGCTTCCTGAACTCGCAGAAGCTCTTCCCTCCTTTCCTTTCTCCTAATTCCCATTCCTCCATTCGTCCCCTGGGTCGAAACCCTCGTTTGAAACTTCGAACTTCCTTCAAGTTCCAGTCGATTACTAGCGAGCTCAGGAGCAACTCCGACTCGAGCAATCCATCAGGTACCCCCCTCTCTGCTTGAGTTGAATTACTTCTTTGTGCTACTGTGAATCTCACGTTCAGTTTGTGCTTTGGTCGCGAACACAGAGAGCAAGGCAGACAGTTTAGGAGTTAAAGCTGCGTTGAGTATGCTCAGGTTCTACAAGAGTGAGTTTCTCCACTTGCATTTCAAGTGTTTGATCAATTGTCCTGCTCTAGTTAAATAGTTCAATGCGTCGGTCACACTTTCTTTGTCGCTGCTTGATGTTGTTGTTGGCATGGAGGAGTCAAAGAAAGGTGGGTGTTTCCATAATTGGATGTCGAGGATGAAGATTGAAAAAAATATTCTCTTCCTTTTAATTGATTGCCTTTCAGTTAGGGAAATATCACCAATTCTGCCGAAGAGTTGTCGATATGTGCCGACGTGTAGCTTAGTACTCAATGGAAGCCTACAAGAAGTATGGGGGTTGTCAAGGGCACTGTCTTGACGGCTTGGCGTCTCTGCCGTTGCAATCCTCTTGGTAATTGCCTTGAGCACCTTATTATCTGAAGGCTCTTTTTAAGCTTTAGTATGTTTTGGAAATGAAATAAGATAATTTCTTTTGCGTGTTAATTTTATGTTATGCTTTAACTCATTTGAGTATCTGAAAGTATAAACTTCACCATAGCAGGGCTCCACCAGTGCCCTTGATGCCATTCACATGATTATTTTTGTACACTGTATCCGCAACTTGCAATGCTTTCTGTTCATTGAGAAAAAGTAGGGTGCCCTTGCTTGAGCTCTTGCTTTCCCATAATAAATGTAGGTAGAAAAGATTTTCATTTTCCCAGGTGTTCATTGTTGCTAGGTGGATCTGGATTTGATCCCCCGCTGCTGGTTTGGTGAAGAACGTCCATCTGAAGAAGAATGAGAGTTCATTGATATTTACTGCTGGGCCAACAGGCAAGATATATTTTCCCCATCTTTGAGGGAACTTGGCTTAGCCTGTCTCTGAGATTGATCTGGGAGTTGCAGTCTTTTTTGGATTCAGGCGAACAAGTCTTAATATCTATCTTGTGGTTCGCTATTTTTAATAGTTGACTTTTAGATTGATTTTTGTTTCATCAATAGAGTAATATTCTAGGGATAAAGGCACCAGAGGTCCTTCAACTATTACTATATATTCAATTAGGTCCTCATTTTTTTCTTTTTGTGCAGTTAAGTCCCTATATAATATATACTTTTGTTCAACTTGGTCCTTCAGTCAAATTTATAGACGAAGATGCTCACATGGCAACCACATTGGCATGCTTTTCCAATTCATTGCTGACTTGTAGTAAACAAAAAGCTAATAAATAGAAAAGCCAAAAAAGAAAAACATAACAGAGATCAAGGGTGGAAGGAGAAGAACAAAGATGGGAGGTGGTGGCTGGGCGATGAGGCGAGGCCACTCAGCCACCAACGAGGGTCCATTGACCTTGTCAGTGTTTGATTTGGCCGCAGATGGCGGCACCTTCTGAGTGTCTAATCTCAATTCAATTCATGGTAAAGTTAGGGCAAAATCTCAATGTTTCTTCGAATTTGCAAGGGTTGTCGGTT
Source organism: Eucalyptus cloeziana (assembly GCA_014182715.1). Taxonomy (NCBI): domain Eukaryota; kingdom Viridiplantae; phylum Streptophyta; class Magnoliopsida; order Myrtales; family Myrtaceae; genus Eucalyptus; species Eucalyptus cloeziana. The sequence continues at coordinate 16,418,595 of CM024634.1, read as the reverse complement.
GCGGGGTCTCACTTGAGAAGACTTGGAGAAGGGTTATGGATGCAAGGGTAATTGAGAATTTGTTTTCTTGTGTGTCCACTACTGTTTCTTTCTTCGAAGCTTTGTATATAGACTTGAAAATTGCCAGGTGCTGTTTTCTGTTGAGGAAAGCATGAAGGCTGCTGATGAAGCTCTGGTTTCTCATCTTTGGAGATTACATCAGGCAATTTTTACAGGAAGAATGAAGGAACTCTGCTTTAGTTGGTGATTGCCTAATGTGTTGAGCAAAAGTTCAGTTTCAAGAGAATCAGAGCAAGGTCGAGATTGTCGAGATGATTTTCAAATCAGTTGTACTTGAGATTGACCGAAAGGATAACGAGGGGAAGTGGCGGTGGGTGGTGGCCACACCAGGTTTGCCTGAGCTCAGCAAGGAATCCTGGCTCCTTGCTGGTTCGTGGGTGCTGCCTCACCACCACATCCCCTTGGTTTTGCACTTTCTTTCTTTTTTCCTTTTTTTTTCCATATTTCAATTTCCTAAAATTCTCAACAGAAAAAAAAACATTTTTGAAGTCTTTAGTTGCTTGGTTGGATGTCAGTAGGGTGCCACATCAACATTTATTGGCAACTTGAAAGCCATATTAGCATCTACGTTTCTTTTTTTAATAGAAGGACCAACTCGAATGAAAAAAATATATAGTTTAGGGACTTAAGTGCACTGAAAAGAAAGTTGAGGAACCTAATTGAACATTTTGCAATAGTTCAAGCACCTAGATCCTATTTTTGCATATTATGAACTGTCCTTGACCAATGTAGTTAATCACGTTGCCGCATCTTACTGAAAGAAAATAATATTGCAGAATTTCTGCATCCCCTTCTTTTTGGTTAAATCTTATGGAAAACGATGGCAAAGCAAGTTCATGACGTGTTCTGTAGTTCTTCTGCTAATTTTATTGAGAGAACTGTTTCTCCAGCATTTTTATAAATGTCTCGGACAACGGGGATGAAACTTTGAAACTCTAGATAATGCTTTCTTTTGCATTGGTATTACAACAGAATGGCTGACCCCTTTGTTGCCTTTCAGGCATTATTTGAGGAAACCCTTTACAACATGTAGACTGCTTAAGTTGGCACCAAAATCACACAAGAGAGTTCTATGGAAGTAAGTTTCGGCCGAGAGTGAGTCGACGAAAGTGGGGTAGGTGTGCTATCAAACCATATCATGGATTATGAAACAGGATCGATGAGCCGTCTGATAAGAAAAATCCTTTTTTTGCCGGTTGGACATAAAAACATGAACACTGATGAGCATGTTTCCTGTGCAGGTCTTTGAGTAGAGGGATGCGTATTAGTTTGGCCCTCCTGTTTCGTGTGATTGCAGCTAATATTGAATGCTTATGGTCCATTATTGTTCGACGAAGTGTATCATTTGGCGTCTTATGGAACTATCAGGAATTGCGATGGGGAACAGATACATCCTCATGCCATTGCTTGCTGGATGTCAGGTACCTATGGCATAAACCCTCCAGGGTCTTTTGCCATCTCCAATGGAAAGGATTTTGCAAGCTCCAGACTGTCAAAGAGCAATAGTAGTAATGGAATTTCTTGACACTGGCAAACGAAGAAAGGACATAATTATTCCATCTGTAAAATATCAAGTAAATGGACAAGCCGCTTTTCTTTTTGACAGACAAGAAGGGAAGCAAAATCAAAGATGATTGTCTTCTGCAATAAGGATCTTGTTAACCAGTTGCTCCCTGAGGCATTTGTTAACCATGACATGAAAGACACTATATTGGAAATCACAAGCTCTCTTTATAAGACTGTTTAAACAGTGCATTGAGGCGCAAATCTTGCAAACTCGAACCAGTTTCAAGGTAGCTCGTGTGGGGCTTCTGCTGCGAGTTCAGTTCTTCCAGCCATGCATTCGTTGTTGAGATCACTTTCCATGGCAACTCTTGCTCTACCATCTTTGAATTTGCTTGTCTGAACTTATCTCCAGAAAGTACTATTTTTTAGAGGCGCATCACCTTAATCATCCTGGAAGCAGATGATTCTATTGTGAGAGTCACACAAAATTGCTAGGCTGAACTCGCAGTTTGTCCAACGATGGATTGACTTCGTCCTCTGGGTAAGATCTAGACCAAACTGGTGGGGAAAAAATTCACAAAATTCCTCGGCAGTGGCGTCCGTTTCTCAAAATTTCCTGAAAACTTAATTTCAACATATGCTGCCTTCATCGATGAATTAATTCCATTTGATATTTTCAAAACTGTATATACTTCTTATCTATAAATGAGAATATGACAGATGCAAACTCGAGAAGTTCTCTAGGTAAGCAACGTGGGACAAATCTATTCAGGATTTCCATCTTCTCAATTGTCCGACATGGACTATTTTATAAAAGCTGGAGCTTGTCCCGTCGGTCTGAGGAGGCATCGCCGCCCTGCCCGCACAGGGCATGGAGCGGCGGTCACAGGAGAAGATTTCAGAGGGCGGGGACAAGGACCATGATCACCATCCTCGTCGCCGTCCCCATCAATAATCCCCCATGGTCGCACCTGTTTTTCAAAATTCCTCCCAAACTTGATGCTGGTTCAAAGTATTCATGAACTTGATCATTTGATCTGACAAATTAACCTTAACTTGTCGCCGTTGGAACTAATGGCCAATCAACGAACGCTCTCGACACTTGCATGTTTCGCTCCTTTCTAGAAGGAATTTTAGTCTAGGAAAAAAAAACAATTTCCATGCCGCTCACGTGCTCATAAAAAACGTTGAAAAACTTTAATTTGCCCCAATTTCACATATCAAAAAGTTAAAGGCCAGGGCTCTTCGAGCATAGAGAAGAAAAAAATTGGAAATGGAGAATTACTGCGAGTGTGCGAATAGAGTTGAGAACATCAAGGACTTGCAAACCCGACGAGGTGCTTTTTAAGTGCATGGCATGAAGTAAGGGATGAGGTTGGTCACTTGGTTATTTCAAACTCGATTTAGGGTTTGAGTTGCAGTGATTTTGGACCGAAATACTCCAAAAAAAAAAATGTGCAAAAACATGCACGTTAACAGTACATGTTCATTATTTGACCCAAAAAAAAACTACATGTTCAATGGTCGGCCATTAAGTAGGTTCACGGAACATTTTGAAACGAAGTCAAATTCGTGGAAAATTTCGAGGAATGAGCACCAATCTAAGGAGATCATGGAGTCAATGTGATTGAATTCAGGAGGTAATTTTTCAATAAAGGCAAGTTTGGGGTAAAGTGCAAGAAACGGCCGCCACTTCGAGGGTACTTTTCGATTTCTCCCGTAAAACTCAGGTTTTAGTCCTTTCTTTTCAACTGATTGCTTGGTATTATTGCACGAACAGTGTTCTATCCTCCCCAGGCCCAATTCCTTTTTCTCTTCTCGACTCATTTCATACACTTTCTACTGGAAGCGTCGAATTTTCCAGAAAGGAAAATCATCAGAGAGAGGCGGGTTTCCCCGAATCAATGTGCCATCCTTGGACTCCACATGAAAACATGATGACGGGATACAAGGGAAATTCGAGCCTGCCATTCATCAGCTGAGACTCTACACCGCACAAATCAGAGACATCTGCGCAAGATCACAGCGACCACCTTTCCTCCCAAGTCTCCATTGAGCTACCCACCTCAAGCTACAGACCGACTAAAGGACGGCACCCCGTATTCGAAACAAACATAAAACAACTTTCTAATAAACTAAAACAGCGAAAGATGGCCATGTATTTACCAAGCTGTTAGCAACACCATAGCGTTTCAGGGATGGGTTAGAATCAACTGCACGAACTACTTGCAAATGAGCATGTCCATATTCAAGGAAGATGCTCTAAAATTTGCGAATTATGTTCACTTGTTTCCTTTACTCTTTGTACTGGACTAACTGCTTGAGATCCTGTGGAAGGTCACAAGGCACAAATTCTGCCTTTACGCCATCTTCTTCCGCAGGACTTTGACCTCTAAATCTACATCTTCTGTTATGCAAATTGAACAAACTCACCAGATTGTATCATCTACCTGCCAGTTTAACAAGGTAATATCAAACAAAAGTGCCAGTAGAGGGACAGGTAACGAAAGCAGGTTCCAGGAGAGAGATAAAACATAGAGAAGCAAAAACTCGCCTTGGTATTCCATCTACTCTTGTGTGCCCAACATTGTCAAACCCCATTCTTAAACCCTTGATGGCAAAGTAACTAGGCAGGTTTCCAAGCAGAGAGAGCATATATGATCCGGCCCTTCCATCCTAGCAATAGCCACCGGCCATCTTCATCAATCATAAAATCTTTGTGATAGCTTGACCGTACTTTTTCTGTTGCCATCTTCACGATGTCCCGATCAAAAGGATGCCGCACAAACCCGGCTCTCAGGTTACGTACTTGCCACTGCTTGTATGTCTCTGGCCTTTCAACTCGTTCCCAACCCTCACAAGCTATGACATTTAAAGCCTCTCTACCAAATATTTCTTTCGATCAGCATTCTCTCCCGATTTTCACGGGGAACTAGAGTTTCGAGCATATCAAAAAGCGCAGAGAAATGGAACAATGCCTCCCGAAATCGTGTAACAAAGAAGGGTGCATTGTAAGACCCATTGAGAATCCCGTGGATAAAAATATCTGGATTGATCCTTCTTATCAATTTAAGGACCATATTTCTCGTACTGTCAGCTGCTACCGATTCATCGAGTAAGTTTTTTGAGCGATATATACAGTTAACAACAAGTAACTCATCCTTGTCAATTTTGAGTTCTTCAATCTGAATGGTTTCCCATTTCTTTGCTATTGCATTGTACTCAAATGGGACTTTGAAAAGCTCAGCATAAGCTGCTAATCTCCGACCTGTTTCCTCAACTCGCTCCGCTGGCCGAAAGCCAGGTTGGGGGAAATCTATCCCAGTGATCCGAACTTTTGGGGGTCCACTGGTCTTGATGAGAGCCGTTGCATAAGCGTTGGCCACTGAAACCATAAAGAATACCAAAAATCAATAATGTGGACCCTCATGGAATCTGATGCTACGCTCAGAATTGTCCTGTTTGCAGTGAAGTTAGAAAGCTTCCTAAATGGGCAAGCAGCTAGGAAAAGATGGTAAGCTTTCAAAATGTTGGCAGCTGAAGTTCTCTTGCTAATGAGACCTTTATAGATCTGGCTACCCGTGCCAGCCTGGCGAGCTTCAAGCGCATCTGCAAGGCAGTGAGCTAATCTCTGATTTCCATCCCCAAAAGGAGAAGAATGCTGCCTAATCTGCTTCAAAAACTCACTTGTGCTTAAATGGTCATCAGCTGCAACTGCTTGTGCACAATTAATCAAGAGAGTTCTCAAATCAATGACTTCCTTCTTCCCGTTTTTGTTTTCTCCCACGTCCTTTACCGCCTTTAATCCCTTAGATTGCCCATTGCGCAACATATTTACAATATCCCTCCCATCATGCAAGGTTTCTTGAAGTACGGTTATGTGATCCTGATCTGTTTCACAAATCAACACATTATCAAACATGTCTGATCGGAGAGGTGATTCAGAGAAAATGGCAGCTTGCTTGCTACTCCTCTCTTCTTCAAGATCAGCATCCCCTCTGTGGGGATTCTTCCTCCCCCGCGATCCATTAGGAGAACACTCGCAATGATCCTTCCTCTCTAGCTTGGCTGCCACCTCGCTAGATCTTACCTTCGATTCAGTTAAGGACCCTTTTGACACCGCATTATCAAAAAAAACCTGTTACCTCCAGGAAGAAATTTACTAGCTTCTTCAACTCCCTTATTAAACTGCCAAATGGATTGACTCTCACCACCCAAATCAGGACCCTGAGCAACACTAACGGGGGAATCTACAAATCCATCCATACCACCGATGCCACTATTGGAAGATGCGTAAGATGACTGAGAAATGCCATGCAATGAAAGACTCTGCACTTGACGCAAGGAAGTGTTCTCACACGAATGTGATACCAGAGGATTATTCATTAAACAGCCGTAGCTATTCACAGAGAGGTCATCCTCGGACTCTCACCACTTAGATAGGTATTATTTGGGACTGGTTCAGGCGAAGGAGGATACTTCTTACCGATAGCCTCATAAAGAGATTTCTCAGCAGCTTGAAGGTCCAAGGACTCTTGAAGCATACAATTCTTTTCCTCCATATCTTCTTCCATAAGCATCTCACTTATGTACCTCAAAACCGCATCAGAGAAGTCGCAATCTTCTGGCGAATCCTCCTCCTGGGTCATACATGAATTCGAGGCACTCGGGGCTCCACTAATCTGTGTCGCCACAGGGGATGACACGTATTGAACTCCTCCTCTGAAGTCATTGGTCTCCAGTCTGGCTCCAGGAACCAAAGTCGGATCCGCAAACCACGGCAACGATTGCTTATCCAATGAAAGCCCGGCCACAGAAGCGGAATACCCATTAAAGCGAGGATCCATACCCATCCGCTCCACAAGATCTCACCAAACAGAGCTTGGGACCAGAAAGACCACAATCCAAGCCGCCGACGCCGCCGCCGCCAGGTCAGAATTTCCGGAAACAACAGACGGCCCACGGGCAACCCCCTTCTAATCCTCCCCGGATAAATCCTCGCAACCCCACAGTGCCAATGCACACATAAGAAGGCGCAGAAACTCAACTGATCCGACCGCCGGAGTTTCAGAGTTTTGACATACTGAACACTCCTATGCATATATATCCAGCAAATCACAAAGCGACAGGACACACAAAAACCGCGATGTTAAAACGGAGCATACACAAACTGGGATACCCAGATAAAGCTTTCGGTCACTCAAGCCCGAGCATCCAAAAAAGCCGCGAGCTTTTCAATCAGATTCACGAGAGAGGAAACAGAGCTTAAGCAGGCGGGAAACAGAACCCGGAAAACATTCAACTCCAGCGAATTCAAATGTCCAGACGAAGAACAAGCGAACGAAGTGCGTACCTCGACAGAACCCAGCTCCTTCCCGCACCGAGAGAAAGAGAGAGAGTGGTTGGAGAAGCTGGAGCTCAGCTGGAGTCGCGCTTTGTTTTGGGAAGAGACCGGGTCGTGGCGAGTCACAGAATATTTTTATGCGAGGGATGGCGTGAGACTAACCAATCTTGATCATCCCGGTCGCGCTTAATATTCGTATTCTAAATAGGCACCCTCAAGAGGAAGGAAAAGTTTACAAAGTTTGATATGGACCCATCGTTTCGATTGGATTAGTGGGTGTTTCTCCCTTTAGGGTCCGCTTTTTCTTCTAATATCTCGACTCATTTTAAATAATATCTCGTCATCCATACTAGATTTAAAGCATGTGCAGTGCGACACGACCGTGTGTTTAAAGGAAACGTGTGGTGTTGGGCATTAAGCACGACAGGTTCGAAAAAGTAAGGGCAATTTGGTTAATGGTCATTTTTTACCGACCAAAAAAAAATGGTCATTTGTTAATGATCTTTGTTAAATAGTGTCTCGTGAGAATAATCAAAGATGTCTAATAAAAAAAGATATTCATTTTCATGGACACGAGGGAAGACAATACTTTGAAACGGATAAAATTTCTTTGTTGAGATGTGAAGGAAAGAAATGTAAATTTAGGAAGTCTAAAAGGGAGACAAATATGTGTATTTTCTATATAAGAAACCTATATTTGTTAAATACCTGTATCTCACTATTAAAACTAATTACCCATAATTTTTCACAATTTTTCTAGATTGAAATGCTATTTTCAAAAAAAATTTAGGCACGGCTCCACGTGCATCCAGTTACATGAAGGGTATTTCTACATTTGTCTTTGCCTTTCTTCTTCTCCTCAGATTTGTCGCGAAACATCAATTCACTTATGATGCGTATGTTTGCGTGAAAAATAATTGATTTGGAAAGTATTTTTCTAAAAATAATCACTTATATTACTTCGCTTATTATTATTGTTAGATATTCATTATTATCGATAATGAAAATATTATTTAAAAAAATATTATTCAGGCTATTCATTTTAAAAAAGAAAATTGTGCCGTATAAAAATTTGAAATTTCAATTTTTTTTCCTTTTCTCGTCCGGATGGCAAACAGAGTGTCACTATACGCGAGAGATTCCACATATCCGAGATCACATAATTTTCCTTCTTTTTCTTTTCGATTGGAGCTCTATCACCTAAAGTAAATTTGTCTCTCAGCGAGCAAGTGCACCGAATCACCCCCCCGTCCGTTGCTGTCCGCTAAAACCGTCCCACCGCCTGTTGTCTCCCTCCGCATCAACGCGCGGTGGACTCTTCTCGCCCGTCCGCTTGCTTGACTGCCGCGTCAGCGCGTGAGAGCGAACCCCCCACCGCCGCCCACGTGGCACGGAACTGCAACAGTCACTTTCGCCTCGCCTTCGCCGGGGGGGTGCAATTACCGTTCTGCCCTCGAGGCTGATGCGGGGGCCGCACGTCGGCACGCGAGAGAGACGGCAGAGACTCCGATCCGCATCGAGGGTGACGTGGAGCGTGGGGCCCGCCCACCGCCAGAAACGGCCCGATCCGTCTTAGGTTGGCGGGTGGTTGCGCGTGCGAGTGGAAGTCTGACGTCGTACTGTCGAGGTTTTTCTTCGTAGTTCTTACTTTTTCGATCTTTCCCCACGTAAAAAAAAAAAAAAAAAAATACTTCGATCACTTGTTAATGCGCGATATCCGATAAAGTAACTTTATAATTTTAGTATTGGCTCGAAAGTTACAACCCATCATTTTAACAATTTTTCGGGAGACGCCTTATTAAGTATACCCAATCCAGAATAATTTAATTTTCAAAACGATAAATTACATGTTACATCGGAACAAGTTATATATCGAAAAAACTCATAATTTCATTAATTTAATGGGAAATTTGTATGTAACAAATATTGATCCACATAAAAAAGATAACTTAGTAATTTAAATTTTATCTCTCATGAATTTCAATTTATGATTTGCATCTTTGGCATACTAAAATAACATTTTTAAAAATTTTGAATTTGAAATATTTTTCACTATCAGCACAATATTATTCTTTCATGTGCTATTTTGTTGGCAAAATTTGTAGCAAACACGATGTGTATAAGCATTTCAAATTATTTTAGTTACGAAAACTCTATATAAATTCCTAAAATTCTTGAATTAATTAATTATATATAACAACCCAATCTTTTTCTCTATCAGCAATTGGTGGGGGCGGTGCTTTCGATCCGACCCATGTGGTGTGAGTTCAAATAAAGATAAAAATAAAAGTATACAACATAGCGAAATGGTCCACTTTTAACAAAGCAAGAAGTGAGGTGAAATGATAATATTTTCCATATTTACGACACGTAGAGAAACTACATGCAATTAAATATTTTTACTTTTTATTTTCATATAGAGAAATTAAATCTAGAAATTACTTCAGAAAAGGAAGCATCAAATAGTAGAAACCAAGAAAAATGAAAAAAGAAATATTAAAAAAAAAAAAAACGGAATTGGTCTTTTCTAGAAAGAAAAAGGACGTAGACATCGCACCACATAAAGTCAAAAGATGTTTATTATATATATAACTGGGGCTGGAATTTCCAGGGCCAATCGGAGAGTGGCTGGCAACTTCCGTTGTATTCTCTTATCTCTCTCTCTCTCTGCCCATTAGTAGGCGGGGACCATATAGTATCTAGGCGGTCCATGACTGGTGGTGGTGGAGCGATCCACTAATGCAATGACCATATAATAACATAACCATTACATCTTCACATGTAGATTGATTTGGTGCAAATCATATTCTGGTTATAGAAAGGCAGGTGTTTGGTTTCGGAATAAGTCAGTTCTTGGCCTTAAGTTGGAAATTGACCCTATAATTGGAACGGGGAACCAAGACGGTTGGTTTCAATCTTGGATGGATAATTTTTTTTTTTTTTTTCGTGTGGAAAAATCAAATCCTTATTTTAAATTTTCAAAAGTTGTAACATTTCACCAAAAAAAATGTATGCTTTGTCATGTGATTATGTGTTATTCTTTCTTGTTTAAAACCATGGTTTTGATTCTCAATGGGTGCAAATTATTTCCTTCAAAGAAACTTCAAAATCAGTTTAGAACTGGCAATTTTAGATTCTTCAGATCATATTCAATCTGATTAGACGTGTCATTGAAATGATCCGTTATCTTACAATCGAGGACCAAACTAGTCTTTGGCTAATTCTAAGTTCACTGAACTGGGAATTGAACAAATTCTTTTTACAATTGACCCTAAATTGATTAGACTAGTTTGGTCCTGTTTTCGGATTGAATAAGATAATATGCACGCCCCTACTTAGAAGTACCTAAATGAGTTTGAGTTGGGTTCCTAACATAAGTATGATCAATGAATGGGCACATTAACTTGTCTCCCTCCAAAGAAGTAGAGAGTTGAATTTTCGGTCTTTCGCTGATTCAATTTTCAGACTTCTTACTTTGATTGGTAAAGGTCAATGAGCTTTTCCTACATATTTGCTTCACTAGGGCGTTTACTCAGATAGTGAAAAATCTTATGCCAAAAGCGAATCCTTGGTTTTTTAGTGGAAATTGGTTCTCTTGTGATTTTGGACATGAACATACTCAACTTTACAGTGAAGATGAAAAGGAAAACACGATAAATGATGAATAATTAAGGAAAATGAAGAGATGATAACTATAATAAACCGAGAAAAATACATTTGGATTGTGTCCTCTCGTGCGTCTCTCTCCTCCATGATTCCACGCTACCATCTATATAGTCCACTAATAATCACCGCTCACCAACAGTTATTATTTTAAGCGTGGTTACAATTGCACTGCCAAGATTCCAAGCCTCTTATTCACACGTTGACCTTATTCACAAGTAGCTACAACGTTCAAAGTCACCGGAACGTCGTCATTCGGTATCTATGCATTCATTCGACATTCTAATCCATGAATCTTCTTTTTATCTCCAATTCTTAGCCAAATTTTAAGATGGCTACCCCCACCCCCGCTTGTTCCTTCAATAAGTCTCGTCAAACACCTCTTGACTACTTGTGGATGTCAATTTCACATAGCTGTCCATGACTATACTTCGTCGATATTGGCATTTATGTCATGTAGTTGTCTACAGTTCAATGACCTAACTTACTTTCATCAACCAATTCCATCAATTAAATTTTGACGTATGTCAACCACAATGAGCTGATTATTCTTTTGTGTAAACAATGTTATGATGTTCCTACATGAATTGTCATTTCTATGCGATTCTAAGGAAATGAACCTCCGTCCAGTCAAAATAAGGGGAGGGGGAAAAACCAATCAAGTCGATGTGTTTCAATAAGCTGATCTTAATAGATGGGTTAAATCCCAATAATGATTCTGTCGTTTGGACTAAAAGTTAGGCAGTCTTGAATCATCCTATTGAAGTTGTATCCACTGCTTAATAATTCTATCAATATTATAAACCTAGTAGAATTTATTAGATAATAAGTAAGGGTGACTAGTTTCGTGATGAGTTGGTTCCCATTTTAGATTTGAAATTGGATCAAGCAGGGTGAGTTCTTAGTTGGTGGAATTGGCCCACAAGGTCGGTCTCAAAATGAGTGATTTCTTTTTTATTTTATTTTAGTTCTTCTATTTCCTACAAATGAGACTCTCCCAATATAAAAAGACAAAATAATTTACTAATCCAGGTTGGACCAGGATTGATGTACACTCGTAATAATAACTTACTAGCAATTGCTTGTGAAGATAGATAATTCAAAGAATGTTTTTGTCAGTTTTTTATTTTTTGTCTACTACTATCCAATATATCAATTTTGGGATGCCTAGTTTAAATAGATGCATTTTTTTATATTTAGTTACTTGATAAATGTTCTAAAGTCACTCTTCAACGAAATCATTACATGGATGGATAGCTGCAAGGGAAGTTGTTCAATCAGTTGTAAATGTAAACCTATTGTATAAATACTAACTGAGTAATTAACTTTTCAGTTTTACCAATTTAGTCTGATACGAAATTTCAATGTAATATTTTTGGCCAATTTTTACTCAACATCGCTAACTTGAGAGTGTACTATATAGAATGGCCGGCAAAAAGCGAAATGTTATGTCAGCAATTTCTAATGAAAATTTACTCAAATAACTACATCAGAATTATGCACAAATTTTTGAGACAAAATTGAAAATTTTAAAATTATATTGGTCAATTGAGTAATTTTTTCTCTCTCCTGCGTTACAAACTATCTCGATATTTTCTTTCCTTTATACCACATAGCCTCCTAACAAACTACCTCATCATCTCAATTATGGGCCCATCGGGAATTGCCGTGCGTGATTGGAAGTGCAACGTGCAACGTGCAACGTGCGACTGCCTATAAGTTTTCTTTGTCGGTTTGCACTTTTTTTCTCTAGTTTTGTCTTTCCCCATGTCCTAGGTATCCACTAAAGTCTCTCACATCCAATGACGTGCTTTTGCATTATACCTACGACCACAATTACATTTTTATTATCGATCTCGAAATTATAATGTGGCGGCTAACAAGTATACTTAACTCAGAAATAATTTAATTTTCGGAATGATTGATTCCATATGTCGCGCAAAACAGATTGATGTATCATTGTCATCGACAATATAGCAAATAGAACAATAATATCAAGTGAAAAGAGAAAAAAAAAATTCCTATATGAACTTTGTTAAGAATGTCATTTTAGAATAAAATTATGCAAATCTTGATATTGAAATTCGTGAGAGATAAAGATAAATCATTAAGTTGCGCTTTTTGTCCATGGATGTAATATTTGTTGTAGGAGGTCATTTGTGTTTTATACCATTAATATAGATAATCGGAATCTCGTGTAATTGCGCGAGGTGTGTCCAAGCATTTCAAATAATTTTAGTTACTGAAACACTGTAAATTTTTTAACTAATTGATGTTATATAACAGCACAAAAGAGTTTAACGTACTCGCAATACGTGCTCGCAATACGTGCGCATATATACGAGAGACTAAATTTATCAGACGCTGAGAAAAACATGACAATTGCTACATAAATGACTTTTTGACCCAACATTCTCTTTTTATGTGCGCTTTGAAGGGGAAAAAGGAGGGAGAAAAATTGGGCCAGTCAATTGGAAATTGTGGCAATCGTCGGGTCAAAAAAGCAGTCACCAACAACTCGACATAACCAATGTATGGATCGGATCTAGACAGTCAATTCAGAAAAGAAAGCATCAGACAGTAGAAACCAAGAACATGAAACGGGAAAATAAAATATAAAGGACTTGGTACTTTTCAAGAAAAATAATGTAGATATCGTACCATATTAGCAATAAAGATGTTTATTATAAAATTGGGTCGGGAATTTCTAGCACAAACGGAGACTAGCTAGCAACCATGAGATTTTGTAGGATGGCTATTGGTTATTATATAAATTTAAATTGACAGATGAAGATCCGATTTGATATTTTGAATATTTTAACAGCAACATTCATTAAATTTTCTTATTCATTAATAGGGAATCTCTCTCAGAGTCGATAAAACGTCAATTCTAGAAGAGGCAAAGTAGACTTGGACCGTGGCCCAAAAAAAAAAAAATAGTGAGAAGAAAAAAGTAGGCTTAGACCAACAGACCAAAAAAAAAGGTAGGCTTAGACCATAGTATCTAGAAGGTTTATAATTGTTGGAGCAAGAAATTAGTGGAATGACCATAAAAAAAATCAAACTAAAAATCCATAAGTGTTGACACATATGCATTTTAACAAAGGATAGGCACTTGAGTTAGGGTTATGAATTTCTTGTAAGATAAAAATTAGTTTGAGGTAAATATATTACAAGATAATAGACTGCGATTTTGTGAGACAAAAATCAGTCTAAAGTAAATACATCATGTAGTATTGGTTTTAGATTTTTTATGGAATGAAAAGTAATTTGGGATAATTTTATCATGGAGTTGTCTCTAATGATATCAATGCATATTATAATTGATTTCGTCGGTCATATCGTGTGAGTACAAGATAGTTTAGCTAATGTGCGCACCGCCATTAAATATAGTAGCTATATTAAAAAAATAGAATCAGATGTAATCATTGTATTTCAACGCACTTTTTTAAATTTTTTGTTGGCCCTTTTTTAGCCGGGGGGACAGGAGAAAGGAATCAGGTGGAGTTGGGAACGGCATCCAGATTAAACTTAAAGTAAGATGGCACTGGAAAGAGCACCCGATGCAATGAACCTGGCCGTGTGTCTGCGACTCGATGTGCATAAGGGTGCATTTGTTTGTGTTTACGTTCTTTTTTGTGTTAGGGAACGAAATAGAAAAATTATTTACATTTCCGGAACAGTTTTGAACAAAAATGCGCGTTTGGTAAAACTTGTTCTGAAATAAAAGAACAAAAACATGTTTGGTTGTTTTTGTTCTTTTTTTTATTTCTTTTAATTTTTTAATGTTTATTTTTATTTTTCATTTTTTTCTTTCTTTTTCTTTTTCTTTTTTTCTTGCTTTGGCCGGTCGCCGGCCTCGGCCATGGCCGGCCGGTCGCCGGCGACCGGCCGATGAGGGCCGGCGGCCTCGCCCGCCCACGGCGAGGCTCGGCCTCGCCTTGGCCGGGCGAGCTCGGGCTCGCCCAGATTCGACGAGGCCGAGCTCGCCCGGCACCGGCGAGGCTCGGCCTCGCCGGGCCACCGTCAGGTCGGCGTCGCTTGGCGGAGTCCCGGCGAGGCCGAGCCTCGCCGGTGGTTGGGCGAGCTCGGCCTCGCCGGGGCCGGCGAGCCTCGCCGTGGCCGGGCGAGGCCGCCGGCCCTCGTCGGCCCTCGTTGGCCGGTCGCCGACCATGGCCGAGGCCGGCGGCCAGGCCAAAGCAAGAAGAAGAAGAAGAAGAAGAAGAAGAAAAAAAGAAGAAGAAAAAAAAAAAGAGAAGAGAAGAGAGAGAAAAAGTGTTTCCGTTTTGTTAAACAAGAAACAACTTTTTTTTTTTGTTTCTTGTTTCTATTCTTTTTTTTGTTCGAACAAAAGAACAGATTTGGAACAAAAACGCAACCAAACGCGTTTGTTCTTTTTTTTGTTCCCGAACAAAAAAAAAGCAGAAAAAAGTGTTCCGGAACAAAAAAAACACAAACAAACAGAGCCTAAGATGCCGCAGAAGCAGCAGCATTCTCTTTCATTCCACTATGCGTCCTCGTACGAGAAATCCTCCGATCGTTGGGGCATCTTTTTGCGTGCTCATGCCGGGACCAAATCTAGGATTTAGTAGCAGCTCTCCTGCTCCATGAAAAGGCAATGCCACTCCAACGTGAGGAGGGGCCAAACCTCCGTTCGATAGATTCCCAGATTAAAGAACTTCGTTTATTTTAATATTACATTTTTTAAAAATAATTTCTAACAAGTCATTTTCTAAAAAAAATGATGATATCGGCGTTTGGTTAAAATATGAAAAGAATATGTTTTTCATTTTATAAAAAGAAAATTTAAATTTAAATTTCTTAAATAGACATATACTTTTCGAACGCTAATAACTTGCATACAGGTAGTTGGAGAATTAGGCACAGGCACTAGGGTCTGGCTTCAATGGACTCCAAAGCTTGGGCCCCTAGTGCTCAAGCTCGGATCTCTGACACTCAGGCCCTCCTCCATCGATGCGCTCGTGTATCGGTCCTTGGAGCTTGGGTTCAGGTCTATTGAGGCTAGGCCCCGAGACCTAGTGCCCATGCCTTGGTCCTCATGCACGAGCTCAAGACCCTAGTATTGGTGCCTAGATTCCTCATGCACGAGCTCAAGACTAGGTCCTTAGTGCCCAAGACCCTAATGTCCGTGCATGTAACTATGCCCATGCCCAAGTCCATTAAGGTCAAACCTAATATTCTAGTCTTGTCTTGGGTCCATCAAGGCCAAACTCGAAACTCCAATCAATCAAGGCTAAGCTTGACCTTGATTAACATGGGCATGAGCGCTGGGAAGTCGGGCATGGGTGCGAGGGTCCCAAGCTTGGCGTTGATGGACCTAAGGAGTCCCAAGGTTGGGCTCCAGGATCTCAAGCTCAACCTTGATGAACCCAGTCGCAATCGTCAGGGAACTGAGCACGAACACCTAAATATTAGCTTTATCTCAATCGACTTGAGCATGGGCTCTGGGGGTTTTGGGCTTGGCCTACCCAATGGGATCTAAGCATGGATATCAGGTTCCCAAGTTCATGCCTTGACTGGACCTGGGGGAATCTAGGCTCACCCTTAATCGACATAGGTTGAGGTGCCTCAAAACTTGGGCATGAGCACTGTGGTCCAAGGCTTGGCTTCACCCGACCTAGCCTAGGCGCCAAGTAGCTAGTCATGGGGACTAGGATCTCTAGCCCGACCTCTAGGGACTAGGTGTGGTTGTTGGGGAACTAGGCACTACACTTAGGTCCCTTGACCTAGCCTTGATGAAACTGAGTGTCAAGCTCGGCGCTTTGGGATGTGGGCAATAGTGCTAATGACCCACACACAAACACTAGGGTCCTAAGCCCACTTTTGTGGACTTGGGCTTGGTCTTCATGGACCCATGTGGCCTCGGTCTTGGCCTTTGGACCTTGGTCAATTGCCAAGGTATTGAGAAAGAGCATTGGGGTTCTTGTATATAAGCAAGAGTTTGAGTTAAAGCGTTAGTATCCAATCATAATTTGGATAATAAATCATTTTCCTAAATTTAAGTATAGATTTTTCGTTAACTCATTAAGCAATCAAATGCTAGAAAATAAGGAAAATATTTTCCTGAAAATTTTTTTATGTGACTATTTATTAGAAAATGAAAGATTTGGTAAATATTTTCCTAGCAATGATCGCTTATATTGTTTGAAATAATTATTAGCTACTGAAAAATATTTTCATAATGAATAACAATTTATATCTAAATATTTTCCTGAACGTAAAAATATTTTTATTTATTCATCTTTATAAATGGTATATGTAATTATTTGTAAGAAAATATATTTCAAACCATTCATTTTTTGCGAAATAAATGGACCGTTTTAATAAACAATTTGGTAAAGAAGGTTTAGTGCATATAGTATTATCTATAATATTATATAATACAAAAAGAGTCTTCTACCTTGAAGGGACCACACTCCGCTTCTTTCTTTTCCAAGAGATTCTCAATCAGTTATTTTGTAAACATTTAATCGATAGACTTATGCGTAAATTAATAATTCTATTTTTATTTCTCATTTATATCAATTTAAAAATTTAAATATTTTTATCTTATAAATAACTTAAGAAAAAGTCCAAATCTTAGAATTTTTCTCTTTCTATATCTACGTAAACAATTTTCTCATATTGTGTAAGCAATTTCTTTTTATCAATTGATACTTCAAAAATTTTGTAAAAAGACAATTTTGCAAAATGTTTTTAATGTCAATTTTTTGCATACATGCAAACCGTGTGTGCTTTTGTTAGTTTTTTTTTTTTTCTGTGAATAAAGCAAAAGAATTCTTAAACCATAAGGAAAGCTATTACTCGCATAACTTTCAGTCGCAAGACAATAGAAAAACCAATGTAATTAACAACTGTGAAGCACCTCAAAAGCGGGGAAACGGAAAAGGAATAGAAACGCGAAACTCTGTTGAAACTCTGTTCAAGGCGTGGTCCTAAAAGAATCCGCAAGTTCAGTGATCTGACCCAAGACTTTGAACAAGAAAGGTCAACATGCTTACCGCGCTTCTCACTGCAGTGATCTGCTGATGTCAAAATGTGTTTATTGTCTTATCCACCCACGATTCTGCAGCCTACACGAACCTTTAGAAACCCGGAATGACGATGAATCCCCAACATAAGAAGAGAAGACCCACATCTATCTATGAAGCTCTTACAAATCACATATGATCCAGTTTCCGAAATGAGTTGAACTGCATCATTCATGGAAAAATGGCACCGTTGGGCATAAATAGATACCTGTGCTTATGGCTATCCTACCATACTTAAGGATGATCATACATATCTTACCCATGATATAATTAGAATGTCTGCAGTACTAATCCATGTGCCCCCATCGGCATCCCATACTCGCTCAAGAGATATTAGCACAGGGGATAATAAAATCCCAGCAGCAAAATTGCACTCAGAATAAGGAAACTTCACATCCAGATTGCAGAATGCAGAGATTGCACACTATCAAGTGAACCCAGTTCATACTGACAATAAAAGAAAAAAAAAACTTAGCGCAATTCACAGACATCAATACAAGAAGAATAGATGAGATGTATAGTACTCAGAGTGTGATCTCAAGTGACTAATTTAACACCATCCTGCAGTGCAGCCAGGGGTAAATTATACAATACGATCTCCTATGAATAAAAAAATGCTGAGTAGAAGAACGAAGGGGCAAATAACATGCTAATCGCATTCAAGACAATCAACTATGATATACATTGGCCACTACGTAAGAAAAAGGAGGTGAGAAAGAAGTATTCAGGAAGTAGAATTTGCACTAGATAACTTATTCAGCAAAAGTTGCCTAGTACTGCCAGGGATTGAACTCAGTTGATTGAATGTCAGACTCTTCGATGGTGTCTAGACTGTCTACAACAGCCCGATGTTCAGTATACTTTCCATTGTAGCGGTACACTTCCAAATCGCCCCAAGGTGTGGGACTAATTTCGTCAGTCAGATCAAACCACCTTGGAGTGAATTTCTGGCCTTTCATTTCTCGGTTCTTTTTCTCTTCTCTTTGCCTTTCCTCCAAGCTGAAAAAAAGAACAAATTGCCTGTAAATATAACCCTTCTCTGTTTTTGCCCTTTTCCAGAATGTTGCCACCAAACAAAGATGGAAAAGGAAAACTATCCATTCCAACAATGCAGCTTACACCATATTCTCAAAGCAAATTAGTCTTCATTTTTTTCGCATGTACTAACTAATGTGAAATTAAAACTTCACATCTAGAGGTCAAGAAGATGAAGAAGAAGAAGAAGAAGAGAAACCTGCTCTTTTCAGCACCAGCTTTAGGAAGGTCACCCTGCTCAAGTGCATATCTATCGGGACGTAAACGAGAGTCAGATGCCAGAACTTTTTTGGGAGCAGTATTGAAACTGTTTATCTTGTGTCCGAAGTATGTGTACAGATACTTGTCATTTTTCGGAGCCTCAGCAACTCTCCAGGCCTACAGGAGTGAACATATCAAGATTAACGTGAGGAACTCGGCCTGGCCTTCTAACAAGACAAAAAGTATGACAGTAATCACTGAGAAACTGTACAATTCGACATTGAAAGTTACAATGCACCAGGAATCTGATCAAGTGGACTATTTATCCCTTTAACCTTTCAAAACTTTGTTATTTGCCTTAGCAGGGTGGTGTTTAGGTGCAGGAAAGAGCCAGACAGGTTCCCATTGTGCATGGGTGAGATTTAAGCCAGGTAGACTAGGAAGCAAGTGTGGCAGTTGACAATGACTCCAAATACAAGGGTCATCTGATTCTTTTCCTTATGCAAACACACCAATGGTTATTCATATCAAGATATGATGAATTCTTAACAGCATTTGACAGTAGTTCCAACTGCAATTCCTAGACTCCCTCCCTCCCTCCCTCCCTCCTCCTTTTCTCTCTCTCTTGCTCTCCCACTCCTTCCTCCCTCTCTCTCTCTCTTGCTCTCCCACTCCCTTCCTCCCTCTCTCTCTCTCGCTCCCTCGCTCCCTCCCTCCCCCAAAACCACCACCCCCCCCACCTTTTTCTTTCTCCTTCCCTATATATAAAAAGCATGTTGCACCTAATGAATAAGAAGAGGTCATATTAACTACCCTCTTCATTCAAACAAACACCAATCATTTAAGTAAAAAGCGATCCACCAAAAGCCACGGCTCTCTCTCTCTCTCTCTCTATCTATATATATATAAAGCATGTTGCACCTAATGAATAAGAAGAGGTCATATTAACTACCCTCTTCATTCAAACAAACACCGATCATTTAAGTAAAAGCTGATCCTATGGTTGGAACTGTCCCTCCCTCCCTCCCTCCCTCTCTATCTATATCCATATATATATATAAAGCATGTTGCACCTAATGATTGAGAAGGGGTCATATTAACTACCCTCTTCATTCAAACAAACACTGATCATTTTAGTAAAAAGTGATCCGCCAAAACAAAAAGCTGTTCCTATGGTTGGAACTGGGAAGTTTACTTCCAATCTTAAAGTAGAAGAATACAACACGATCCCCCAAAATACATTACAATAAAAAAATAAAAAGACTAGGCATATGCCAGTAGGATATGCTATCAAAGAGGAGATCATCCTTGTAGCAATATGCATGCATCTCTATTGATTCATGAAAGCCAAAATTTAATGATACATGCAGTAAGATTAGTATAAGCTAATAGGTGTTCCAAAGTCCATTATTCTATTAAAATACTGCATCCTGAACCGGAAAAGAAGGGCTAGAAAAGTCAAACCACATGGATGACTAAGATGTACAAATGCTCCAATAGGTAGTAGTTTTGTTTCTTTTCATTCCTGTAAATTCCAAAGTCATCCGGGATTTCATATACTAAGAGAGAATATGTAGTGTGCAAACATAATCAGAGGTCCAACCACATCACCAATAAGCACATAAGACAACACATATGAAATCACCATGAAAGCATACACAACTAAACATTTATGTTGATCAAACAAGTACTGTGCAAGTGCGCATGTGGAGTGTAGAGCATGTAAATAATGCTCAGAAGTACTTGAAATTTATCTATCATGGCCATTGTGAGTGACATAAATGCCAATAAATGCCATCTTTACCAAGAAAATGGAACATGGATAAGAAAGAACTAACCTCCTTTAGTTCAGTGCCTGGCAGTGGTTCCCCTTCTTTGTCGCAGGGTTGGTAGCTCATGCACTCATTCCACTTCCCTGTCATCAATATCTTGGGTTCCTCAGCAGCATCATACACATAGCCATCAACTTCATAGCGACCAGCCCTGCAACAAGAAGAGATTGAACTGCGAATGTTAAGACTGAATACTGATGATTTATCACCTTATTCAAAGCAGAAGGAATGATGGAAAGAAATTTCCCAACAATGTGGAGTAAATAATGCCACCCTGAGTTGGTAGTTCAACTTGATTGCTTCGCTAGTCTATACAGCGGTGAAAATGAAGGGAAAATCAACATACATGATCAAATGACAGAAGCAATACACTGAGCAGAAGTTCCCACAACCTTGATGATAAATCTAGCAAGGCCCTAAGATATCACAGTTTCGCCACTAGAAATGTTTGCTTTAGGTATGTAATGTAAGTGATCAAAGTATACATCTATCTAAAGCAGATGCAAGGAAAATACTCTTTAAAGGAAGATAACATTACCCAAACCAGCCACATGGTTGAAAATATAGCACGACTTTTTCCCCATTTGTCAAGTTTGTCATAACCATTTCTCCTGGAGAATCAATCCAAGTACGTCCAAAGATTAGATTGTTGACTTTTGTGGGTGGAGGGACCAAATCAAAAACAACTCCATCTCTCTTGAGGGTCACACGAGACCTGTATATTTATGTAGACAATGAATATTGAGATGGAGTCGACATAGTAGCACGAAGAGATGGAGAAACATTAAGGACCAGACAGAGACCGATGAAACCGACATATATTCACCTTCCAAGTGGATAAATGTCAATTGAGTTCCCCAAAAACTTGGTCTTCACTTTTGAAGTTACATCATATATAAAATGTTCATTTTCGGCATGTGCAGCACTCACTGGAGGGTGATGACTGACCTGATAAGTAGAAATTTGAAGAAGAGAAAGAAAGGTTTCATTATTTTCCCACTCAAAAGGTATCATCCGAAAAGAGTAGGAAATAAAACTGAGCTTCAACAACTCACCTGCTCTGCTATAAAGGTGATGCCACCATGATTAGTCATTTCATAAGTCTCACCAAGAATAGGATTAAATGGCTTCCAGGGCCTTTGAAATGCATAATAGATGGATATGAACCATGACACTGCAGTCATAAAGACTATGAGTCCAATGCCACATAACCCACCATACAAAGGCTTATACATATATAAACATTCATATATCTATGTACATATATCGATGCATCTATGGGCACATACAACAACAGATGCCCGCATGTGCCCCATAAATTCAAAAGAAGAGATCTCTTACCCACATATACCGATCGCATGTAGGGATCCTCACATTCATCAGCCTGATCTAAAAGGTAAGAGTACTCTGTGATCTGCAACCGATGTTTACAAAATTGTATAGTGTTCCTCTAACATGACAACATCCAGACTAATTGGTTCATCGAATCAATGAAGGTATTGGTGCAGACAAACCTCGGCCATTCTCTGCAACATGGTCATGGGCTCAAATATGAGAACTGGAAGTGTCACCATCGATGTGACGTCTGCACCAATATACTTCTGCATCATTTTCCAGTAGCTATCCTGGTCCTAGAATGACAAGAAAGGATGTAAGAAATGAGAGTGCATCTATCATGTTCTTATAGGTCATAACACCAATTATCATCTTAAAAGAACAGGCATGAGCATTCCACAGTTGTGAAGGGTTCTCTTCCTTCTTAAAGAGCAAGGTTTGACACGGTCACCATCACCAAAGGACATGCCAATATAGGGCCTCCTAATACATTAGATAAGAACAACAATTTTCTAAAGTTCCCAATGGAGTGATAGATGAGAACCCCAATACCATCTCACAGGGAGTAGATGTATGATGTGACAAATAAGCAAGACCCCTGTTTACGACTCAGGTGGAGAGGAAAAACAATTTAACACTCTTTTGTGTGGTCTTAATTTCAATTTTTCAGGGAACATTATAAGCCATAATTTATTATTGATATCACATATGCCCTGGTCCATGTAGCTAGCAGAACAGTCACAGTTAATTTTTTAGCTCAAGAACTTCAGAATCTTGAGTTACTTGCGCGATTGTGCATTTCCAAAAATCATAATAATGTTATCATTAAAAATCATGTCAAACCTGCATCATGGGTGGATGCTTTGTGTAGTGAAATAAACAAGGCTAATATAATTTTTAGTGTTGGGCCATGACACATGCAGATGAGACATGTAGACAGTACATTGCAAAATAAGAGGTTAATAATATCTAATTATGCATAATCACTTGAAAATTTTATATGGAAGAAGCCTGATGATATGTTGACAAAAAATGTGCTGCCAAGCCCAGATGTAAAAGTATGTTCTATTCTATCTATTCCTCAATAATAATGACATCCAATTAATTCAATTACCAATTACACCCCAAAAAAGTACAAAGTTAAAAACCATGAAAGACCAAAAAGCGTACTTCCTGTTTCCACCTCCCTTTCATCGCTTCCTCTTCTGCATCTTGGGTGCCTCCTTCTGGATTAATGACCTGCAGTCCCTCATAACCCAGACGCCTATAAAGGGAAACACGAATTAATGTTGCAAGCCCAATATGTATCCCACAGATTAGTCAGGCATTATTGAGTACATTAGCCCATCCTAGAAAAGGGAAAAACATACAATTCAGATTTCACGTTTTGACCAACATTCTTATAGCCGGATTTGACTCTGGGAACCACTCTCAAAACCCAGCTAATTGGTTCAAAAAGCCGGATGGTCATGGTATATTGGTTTCAAACGAGACAAAGGAGCCAACTTCAGTTCAACAATTTATCATGAGAAAACCAAATACCAACAACCATAACAGGTAAAGTCATCACTTTCGTTACTGCAATGTTCTCTAACAGCTTAAACTTTTTTCAACAAAGAGCGTGCACGCTCAATTTGAAAGAGAAAAATATATCGAAATTTCAACGAGGTGGGAACTTTATCCATCGCCACAGAACAACAGATATCTACATAAAGTAGCAATCTAGCACCGAAGAAGATCAAATAGATAAAAGTGAGAAAATTGGGTTGGCCAGATAGAGTCGTATCGTATATCTCAATCGCACACACAAGTGCAACACATCCCAAACACAGAGCGCACCCTCTGAGCTAAAAGGGCCACGGACGGGAATTTCAAGCGTAGATTGACGCCAAAAACCTGCAGAAAATTTTGCGGAAGACGGAAAAAAGGGAAGGACCATATCAAGAAGGGAAGTGGGCAGTCACCCGTTAACCGATTTGGTCATGGCGCTACTGAAGGTGGAGAAACTCGAAGCTATGGAAGCGAAGAAGCCGCCGCCGCCGCCGCCGCCCCCTGCTTGGGATCGTCCGCAGCCATTTCCCTCAGTCGGGTCCTCGGAGATCCGTTCAGCAATGAACCCTCGCGAGTCTAAACAGAGACGAAGCGGGGAGAGAGAGAGAGAGAGAGAGAGAGAGAGAAGAGAGAGAGAGAGAGAGAGATCGCTGAGCGATGAAAACTGGAGAAGGAGGAGGAGGCGGAGGAGAAGGTGTACGAAGAGAGAGAGAGAGAGAGAGGGGCGAACGATCCAATTTGGCGGTTCGGTTCGTTTGAAGTCGACCCGAGAGTCGAAGATTTTTCTTACGTTGACCGGCCGGTCCCTTCTCTCTCTCTGTACGTCCGACGCGGTTGATGCGGAGAAAACCTTTTTTTGGCGTTTCAGCTCTCCTCCCTTCGTCGATGGATCCCCCCGCCTAGAGACGAGTGAATGCAGCATTAGCCGGCGAGCGGGACCGCCGCCCCATGACATGCCGTGGCCAGGAGGCATTTTTGAGTTTGTCGGTCCCGATGAAACTGGGGATCACCCGTTGAAAAATATGTCAGAGAATATCAAAATAATAATTATTATTGAAAATACATTAAAAAAAGATTAAAAGATAAAAGTAAAGGTTTAAGGTGTGCAAACACTATCTTTAAGAATAATTTCATTTTTTGGAGTACGAAACTTGGTAAATAAGACTTCAACTATTACTTCTCAAGATACAATAGATCTTTTTCTATTAGAAGGAATATGACAATGTTATGTGTATAACCTAATAAATAAGGGAAAGAACAATGTTATGTGCATAAACTAATAAAGAAAATAAAGATATGTAACAAGATAATAAAAAAGAAGTAAGAATATTCTAATTTTGATATATCGACATCACTTTCCAATTATGTTCGGAGTAACAATTTATTAATAAAAGAAAGAGAGGTGTTAAGAAACAATTATAAATAAAATTAGTAATTAAAGAAGAAAATAACCATCATATAGCCATTATAAAAAAAATGAAGAATTAATGTAGAAATAAATGAAACGTTATAAAGTCATTATAGTAGACAAAAACCATAATAAATTGGTCGTTACATGACCGTTAAATAATGGTAGTAAAACATTACAAAATAGTTTTATATTAATAGTAGACAAAAACCATTACAAATTGATTACGGTAAAAAGCCACTACAAAAATCAATAGCTTTCAGTATTTGATAATTGTTGGAATATCCAACATCATTGACAGAGTTAAATCGAACGGCCTCTTCTAATTTTGTTAAGAGGTTCATCTGAAATATTCACGCTTTCTTAATCACTTGCACTATTCCGAACATTTGACTGTAAGTAGCTTTGTATTTCTTCTTGAAAATCTCCATTGAGATTCACACGAGTTTAGTGCCTACTAATTTGGCCAAATTCCAAAATAAAAAAGGACATCGATTATGCACTTCCGCAATCAAAATTGGTACAAACTATAAAGCCTAAAAGAAAGGTGTTAATTTTCATATTTGGATCAAGTGTGGCCTAACCATATTTTAGACGAAATATTCCGTCAAAAATCACCTAAGATTTCCAATTCTATCTACTCTCTTGCTCTTGCTTGTTTGTGAATTTTTCAAGATTTTCTTTTTCTACAATTGAAGAATGATCCAATTTTCAAATAAAATGAACCAGTTTTCTTCAATTTGAGACTCAATTATCTAGAAAAATGATACCAATCCAGATTTGAAGAAAGCAACAATATTTGGGTTTCTTGAAACAGAAAGAGATGAAAAAAACAATCCAACAAATGCATTTATCATACTCATGAGTCGAAGAATTTGGATCCTCCCCATTCGAACGTTTTCCTTCCCAATTATGATCAACATAATAAATACAGTCACGAAAATGATAAAGACCCATAAGCTAACAGAACATTTTAAAATCAACAAGCTAAGAAACACCATTAAGAAGCTCTCATACCAATTTAGAAAATAGATCATCTTTACTCTTTCAGAGATTGCGTTTTTTCCCACTTCGTTAGTGAAATTCCACCATTGAATATAAAGGACTTGTAACAAGACCTAAATTTGCTTTGTTTGCCTAAAAATACGATGGCAATTATTCTAAATCAAAACTGAAGTTACCCAGAAATATAACTAAAATAAATCAAGCGAGCAAATTTAACTGTTAATTTGTCGAGCAATCGTGGTCCAAGTTAAACCGAGTAACTCTTGCGAACAACCGTTGACTTTGTTCGGATGGTTTACATTTGAAAGTCCACTTGCACTTGCATGGAGAAAATACTAGGCGGTTGCATAGGGCCACGTTCTAGGCTGACGCTATTATCATGCTGTTATCCTCCACCGAGTTAAGGCTCAGCCCAATAAAACAAAAGAAAGGACTCCTATTTTCATTAAAAAGAGAGAAATTAATTTTGGAACTTTCCCTTTTGCAGACTGCATGCTTCCTGTGCAGGCCCTGCAGGCCCTCGCCGGTTTGCCATTTTCCTTTTTTTTTTTTTTTTTTTCCTAATAAATATTTTTTAAATTAAATATATTTTTTATTTTAATTTTATTAATATATTTATTAAAATTCATAAATTTTATCAGTCTTTTTATTAAAGTTCATATTTGGGCTAAAACAACGTCGTTTTGGGTTATATTTCTTATGTTAGCCACGTCAATGCAACATACGAAAGAGAAAATAATGAAAAGGGCTACATCGGTATTTTCCGTTAATCAAATTGGATAGAGTTAACGAAAGGATTCGATTGTTAATTTGATAAGTTTTAGAACTTAATTAGGTTTTCTAAAAAATTTCTGGACTCATCGTGACAAGTTTTATACCTCTTTGAAAATTATCCCTCGAACAAAACTTTGCCAAGGCAGGTCAGGTGAAGCGGAGCAACCGGCGTGGCTGATCTTTTCCCCCTTTCGCATTAGCGAAGGAAAGCGAACAAAGGGCATCGAGATCGAGGTCTCCGTCCAATGGAAATCCTGCTTTCTGATATGGGAGCCGTTGGATGATCTCATTGGTCATTAAACGAAAGTCTTAATAGAGAAAGCTCATAACAAATGCCAACTTCAGTACAAAAGCCATCCAACCCCTCTTCTCTCCACGAGGGAGGCATCTTCCTCATGCAACATCATTATCATGGTGAGCACACCTGTTATCCTCAGTCGTGCCAATCTGCATAAAAACTTAGGTTTAGAGCTAATATAAAATATGATATTCTAAATCTCTAATCTTATAAAAATAATTGATTTTTTTGCTTTACCATCCAAGAAAATTTCGCCAATGTGTGGCCTCAAGATTTCTTTATTATGACGATAAGGACACTAATAATTTGAATAGCTATGTAAGCTTTACGTACGATCATCTTTGCGAATAATTCCAATATTTATCATTATATAAGATGATCGGTGCGAAGTTCATCATAGTCATTAACAAGTACAATAAGTAATAAATTATTACCAAAGGTGCTCTAGCAAAAGTGTTCGTTAGATAGCATTACTAGAACCCTGACCATTGTAGTAGGTCAGAATGCATACCTCTCGGTGATCATCACATATGTTACAGAAAATTCTCTTCAATTAGTTTTAGTGTTGAAAGGAAAATGAATGTAGCAAATGTTAGTACCAGATACACGAGCGCGGTGACGGTAATTCCAATAAAGTTCATCATAGTCAATGAAAGGTACAATAAGTATTAAGTTATAACCAAGCGCACTCTAATAAAAGAGGTGGTTAAATAGCGTCACTAAAACCCTGATGATCATGGTCGATTGTAACCCATTAGGGACGTCACATACACTATGGAAAATTCTCTTTAGCATGCCTTACTGTTAAAAACAAGATAGACGTGGCAATGGTGATATGAGATATGCAAATCTGTTAACCGTAATCCGAATAGCCATATTACCTATGATGATTGGTAGGTACAATAAGAATTAAGTCGCAACCAAACACACTAATAAAAGGATTCGTTAAACAATGTGACGAATCCTTTAAAATTCATGAGTAATTTATGGTTTTGTAATTATCAAAACACATGAAGATTAAACAACGATAAAACTATGCAACGTTATAATGAAGACATTGCCATAAAAACTTTAAGATCCCAAGAACTCAAAAACTCTACCTGAATACGCGCATATCAATCATATACGAATATCCAACAGTCTCCCTCCTATTGTCATTAACCAAAAAGTAGGGGTGATCATGGTCCGGGTTGGCCCGGTCTGACGCCTAACCCTAGGACCAACTCGTATAGTGTCGGTCCCCAATTTTTGGGACCGAGGGACCGAAGACCGACTCGATCGAGTCTGGGACCAAGGACCGGACCGACTCTATGGGTTCGATCCGGTTCCAAGGTCAATCCAACCAACCGATAATTTTTTTATTTCATTTTTCAATTCCTTAAAAAGTAAAACTCATTAATTCAAATTACATATCAATCAACAATATGATGTTGAGCAACCAAACTATAAATATAAGTACATATTCAACATAAATTTAAGATAAGATGATCATAAAAATTCACACTAGTTAAAAACAACAAACTATATAAATGATCGAGATTGCTAATAGAGATAAAGTGTTTCCATCGTTGAAGCATACTATAATTTTCTTGCTTTTGATTTGTCTTTGAATCATTCTTCCCTTTTGGAAATGGGATGAGATGGGAAGTTTAAGAGAAAAGAATTCTAGGCCAAAAATGTTTTCTAGGCATCTTCTCCTACAATAATCTATCAATAATACTTGTAACACCATATGCAAAAACGATTCATACATTCAATCAAGCAAAGTCTAAACAACCAATAATAAAGCTTCACACCACTTGACAAACACATCATCATAACAACGGCAATACTACTATTCAAAAACTTCTTTCATTTGACACAAACTCAAAAGTAAAGTGCAACTGAACAATTAAACCATAAAAAGTTCAAAATACTTAATATAAACCATGAATATACAACTTCACATTTTGTTAATTGTTAGATGATCGCTTCAGCTTTTAAATACCTGAAAACAAAACAAACAACACACATAATAAATACCTATTTTTTTTTTTTTTTAAATTGAAATCGCTATTAGTGCCGATGGAACATCTCACCATTTATGGTCATTCAACTTCAACATACAAACTCTATTTGTTGATGGGAATCTCCCAAAGAAGACAATCCATATCTAAAAAAAAAAGAATTCATTCATTAGATGTAAAAAAGAATTAACAAGTAAAAAAATAAATATGCATGATTTAAGCTTACCCAATTCAAACTTTTCGGCATTCTCAACGCACTCTTCAACATTAATAAGCACACGAGCAGCTCTCAACCAGTCTTGAGTACAAATTAAAGCTTCCACCACTTTAGGAGTCAAGGAACTTCTAAAACCATCATGCACCCGACCTGAAGTACTAAAAGCCGACTCTGAAGCAATAGTAGTAACGGGAATAAATAAAACATCTCGAGCCATCAAAGATAGAATTTTATACTTCGAACCATTACTTTTCCACCACATCAAAATATCAAGATTAGGAATATCTTCAGAATCCTCTTCAAGATACCGTTCAAGCTCTGATTTGTTGTCATCACACCCTCTTTTCTTTTGATGGAAACAGTTTTTTCGCCAAGATTTGATGTTAATCTTGTCGTTTCCATCATTTCCATCGGTATTGGAAGCATTGCTACTTTCAGTAATCATAGTTTGACCCCCAAATATCGGTTACCATGACCAAGAAAAGATTGTTCATAAAATGCATACAAGCGCTCCAACATGTACTTCACCTTACCATGCATCTCATTAATTTTTGCTTCATCATCATAAATTTGCTCATAACAATACTTCACATAATGCAACTTTTTTGTAGGATCTAACGCCACCGCGATCAAAACCATCATATTTACTTTATCCAAACTTCCATAATATTTATCAAACTTCTCCTTCATCTTTGTACCCATAGTTCTAAGCTTAGGATCCAAAGCAGTACTCGCATCTTTCAAATATTTGTACAAAAAAGCTATTCCCTAAAAATAATCATTCGAAGTAATATATAAACTCCCTGACATTTGAGTGGTGGCATCATAAAATTGTTTCAGGAATTTGGAAAGAATAATGGCATTTTCCCAATCTTCACTTTTAGGAGAATCATAATTAAGCTCAATTTCAAAAGACAAATCTTCTGCCATCCTTTCAAAAGCTTTTCTAAACTTTATGGCCATGTTTAACATGAAATAAGTGGAGTTCCATCTAGTGGCAACATCTAGACAAACCGAACCCTTGTAAGTAATCCTTTCAGCCTCAATGTAAGATTGGAATGCTTTAGCTCTCATGGGAGAACTCCTCACATATTTAATAACATTTCGAATACGAGCAATAGAATCACGTACCTCAGACAAGCCATCTTTGACAATCAAGTTTAATATATGCACAGTGCACTTCATGTGTAAAGCTTCACCAGCTAAAACCAATGACCTGTCTCTTGAAAATTTATCTTTCAAATAATCAATGGCAACATCATTTGCATTAGCATTATCCACTGTGATTGTAGAAACATTTTTTTTCTATTCCCCAGTCGTAGTAGATGCATTTTTCAATTATCTTCCCAATCTCTTTGCCCTTGTGACTATGTATCACCACAAAATTGATGATCATTTTATGCAATTTCCAGTCTTCATCAATGAAATGTGCAGTGAGACATAAATAGTTTAGATTTTGAATGGAAGTCCATGTATCAATCGTTAATGCAATCCTTGACCTAAGCTTACCAAAGTAATTTTTCAAACAACTTCTTTCACTCATATACAACTTCATGCAATCTCTAGCCACTGTAAATCGAGATAAATGTGTTAAGAGAGGTTGTAACTCAGTGACAAAATCACGAATCCCAACACGCTCAACTATAAAAAATGGTTGTTCATCGAGGATGATCATCCGAGCAAGAATGTGTCTACACCGGTCTTGATCAAATTTTCATGTTGTTAAGACATTACCAATAGTGGCATTAGTACCGGTATCTCCCCCGGCCTTGCTAGGCACATTTACACCACGTGGTACAAACAACTTTTGCTTATTATCTATATTAGGAGGATACTTGTTGCACCTTTTCAAATGCTTCAACATTGTTGAAGTATCGCTATTAACAGCATATGCACACTCCTTCCCACAATGAATGCATTTTACCATACATGTTTTTTTGGTCTTCTCATCTATAATTCTTGAAAAATTATCCCACACAATAGATTTATCCATTTTTTGCTTCTTACAAAGAGGAGGATGACTAGTAGATACCTCGGTCGACTCTTTTAAGTGTTCTTCACATCCATGGCTAGGCGATTCCATTATAGGACTCATCTCATAACATCCCTCCTTTTCAGTTGACATGTTACCTGAGTTCATCAAGTTCACATAAATATTTAAGTACCAGCATGTAAACTTTAGCATTTATTATCATGTACTTTATGATTTGCTAAAGTAGCAGCAACCATCATCAACCATCAGACAATTTCACTTGAACATAACTAAAGAGAACACAATCAATCAGCATCACATATTATCACAAGCATAAATAAGAAATCACAGTTTGCCATCACTAATTCAGTCGAAAGTTGAAACCCATATTCCCCAATACTATCATATAACATGGCTATTATACCAATAAATTCATCAAAAAACAGATTTCCCTATACAAGATGCTTATAGAGAATAATATTCTTGCTGAATGGATCCGGTAAAGGATGTTGTAAAAAAAATAATTTTGTTTCTAGAATCAAACTAAGGGCCAACACAACATAAGGAAAAAGGCTCAGTGGATGTCATGATTACTGCGGTTGCAGTTCACTAAATTTAACTCTGCTCATTGTTGAGCAACCATTCCAAAATTTATTGTGCTGAATGGATCCAGTAAAGGATGTTGTAAAACAAATAATTTTGTTTCTAGAATCAAACTAAGGGCCAACACAACATAAGGAAAAAGGCTCGTGGATGTCATGATTGCTACGGTTGTAGCTCACTAAATTTAACTCTGCTCATTGTTGAGCAACCATTCCAAAATTTATTGTGCATGCCGCAGCTCATCAATCGAACAAAAGTTTCAAGAGGATCCTGTCCCTTCCGTGGAGTTAACAAGAATCATGCAGCGATCTAGTTCTAACTAAACCCTCCCCCCCCCAAAAGCACACGCAGCATAAAAATTTGAGAAACCTGACACTACTATGCAGAGTTGCCAGCTCCATGAACGTATTTTGACCATATTCGAGCAATGGCAGAGCTCGATCACCTCAATCAAGCATCTACCCTACTTCTTAAACCAACCTAATTTCCCACCACCCATCTAGCAAAAATCAAGAATATACATGAGCTTGAAGCTCTAAAGTCAAGCAAAAAATGAAACTCACCAGTCGAGTTGTGTTCGCAAAGGTGAGCGAATAGGCGCAAGCCGCGAGGCGAGCGACGAATGGGAAGTGTAGTTCACAAGCAAAGAGGGTTTCTAATTGGGGCTTTTATTTTCTTCCGATTTACTTGGCAAAGAGCAAGATCAGCTAAGAGAGGCAAGTAGCAGGGCCGTTAAGCGGCGAGCTGCACGGGCGTTGAGCAAGGCAAGCGGTAAGCGGCCAACAACAAGCAGCGCGAGCGTTGAGAGAGGCAAGAGTCCAACGGCCAGTGCCGAGCGACGAGCAAGTCGAGCGGCCAACGGCGAATGACGAGCAACGAGCCACGAGCGACGATCGGCGAGCGGGTGAGTGTGCATGGCGAATAGGGCAAGGTTGCTCTTGCTCATGAGGGAAAGTTTTGTTTTTAAGTGAAAAATGAACAGAATAAAGACGAAAGAATAAGACAAGAGGCTGAGGACATTTTAAGCCATTTCACAACGCTATTCACACCGTTTCACGGCGTCATTCAAGCCGTTCAAGTCGAACGCTGGTTGGGTTTGCTATTTATAAGAAAAACATAAAAAAAAAATATTATATATTAAATATCTAAAATATATTATATATAAATATATTTTAAAAACATAAAAATATTATATATTAAATATCTAAAATATATTATATATAAATATATTTTATTAGGGTTGGTCCGGGTTGGACCGACCCTAAACTTCCAAGACCGAGGACCAACCTACACAGTACCGGTCCTGGAATCTTAGGACCAAGGACTGACCTGATCCCCTTGAAAACTGGACCAGGATCAGCAGGGTTGGGCCGGTCCAAGGTCGGTCCAAGGTCAACTCTAGACCGCTGCTCACCCCTGCCAAAAAGGTCCTGAAAACAGATTTTTGAAAATTATATAAAAAGCTCTCAACCTTTGAAAAATTATAATATATTGAAACTCCACCTCAAATTAACAATAAATGCTACTTTGTGTCTAAAACAACCTTGGATCCATATATAACTTCTTTAAGAATTCAAATCTTCCTAACCACATAAGCATTTCTTCTAAAATAATAATTTCTAGCAATGTATCCAAAAATTACCGCAACATTAGCATACATCAGATGCAACCTTCTAGACTGGAAATGTCTATGACCACCATTATTTCTATGGGTAAAATCATGTCTACCAAACATAACTTTTACCCCCTTCTTACTTCCTTGAACTTTTTAAAAGGAAGTCTTCATTTTTCTTTTTCAAAATCCCAAATTGATTTTTCAAAATTTCAAGTCCAATTTTAAAAAACTCATGTCTTTTCTCCAAATCGACACCTTTTTCTTTCAAGATTTCATTTTCGATTTTCAAATCCTTGCTTTCATTTGTCAAAGTATCAATCATCACCTTTTTAAAGCAATAGATTTCTTCATCTTGTCATGATGTTTTCTCTCTTTGCTTCCTTTTTTTTTTTTTTTTTTTTTTAAATATCTCATGTGTAAGAAAGATTCCAAGAAGCTAATCAAGCATTATTTTGGAGAGAACATGAGTATCATCAATTGCCTCTACTTTTGACTCCCCCGCTTTTGACAAAGCTTTTAGAATTTTCTTATTAATCTCCCCTTGGAGATATTCCTCACTAAGACATTTCAAACCAAAACATATCAACAATAAATTCACCCTTATTTATAATAAAAAGTTCACAAGCATGTGTAGGCACTCTATCTTTTGACTTTTCACTCAATTAGTTTCTTCTGCATGTAACTTGTAATGTTGTGAAACAACCAAAAGATGCACAATCGAAGCACAATCGAAGCACAAATAGCAAAGAATAAAGGTAAAATCAAAACTACACAAGTAACAAGATATATATGAAAGCCCAAGATGAGAAAAACCAAGGGGGGGGGAGAGAGAGAGAGAGAGAGAGAGAGAGAGAGAGAGAGAGAGAGAGAGAAGAGAGAGAGAGAGAGAGAGAGAGAGAGAGAGAGAGAGAGAGAGAGAGAGAGAGAGAGAGAGGCTTCACTATCTTTAACAAGTATAAAAGTATAATGTAAAAGGTCAAAAACCATTTGGTAAACCACAAGATTTAAAATCTAATAAGAAGATGGGAAGAACAAATAAGGGAGAGAATGTGGAGGTTAGGGTTCGAGATGTGTTGTGTAACACATTCCTTTTATAATCCCCCTTCACAAAAAGCCATAAAATAAATGAGCATGGTCCAAAATGCCATTGTCATTAATTTGAAAGTTAAAATTCAACAAATCTCCACCTTGACTTAAAATTTCCATAAGAGTATTATACTAAATGCCATAAGACCTCTCGCCTTCACCATTAAGAGTGATAACATAGGGTCAACCCCCAAATGGCAAAATTGACAACATACACTTCTAAGCCTATGTGAGCATACTTG
This sequence comes from Eucalyptus cloeziana, assembly GCA_014182715.1. NCBI lineage: Eukaryota > Viridiplantae > Streptophyta > Magnoliopsida > Myrtales > Myrtaceae > Eucalyptus > Eucalyptus cloeziana. Next base: position 16,383,790 of record CM024634.1, on the reverse strand, counting down.
ATGTAGGAAACAAGGGATGAAATGCCATAAACTCTGCCTAGGCAACTCAAATGGTGAAAACGCAAATCAAGTGCTGGGACTTGGTCAAAGAAACTGGTTTGGTCAATATATCTGTTGGATTATCCACCATAAGTATTTTATTCATCTTAATCATTCCCTCAGTAACCTCATCACGCACAAAGTGATACCAAATGTCCATATGTTTCACTCTCTCATGATACATCACATTCTTGGTTAACCGAATAGTACTTTGATTATCACAAAAGATAACCAAAGCTCCTTTTTACTTTACCCCAAATTATTTAATGAAATGCTTCAACTAAGGAGCTTCCTTTGCTGCGTCCGTCACTAACATGTACTTTGCTTTGGTGGTTGAAAAGCAACAATGTCTTGAAAAATTACCCTCCAACTAACTGCGGAGCCATTAAATACAAAAACATAACCTATTAAAGATATTCTTTTGTCAAGATCACCTGCATAACAAGAATCAACTAGGCCCACAACCCATTCTATATCACAACCTTTGTCAAATACCAAACCCACATCTAAGATACCCTAGATATATTGAAAATCCATGGCTTGCCAATGAGTTTTACCCGGATGTGCCATATACCTATTTACAACATTAACTGCTTGGGAAATGTTTGGACGAGTGCAAACCATAGTATAGATAAGACTATCCAAATCACTAGAATATGAAACTTAAGACATCTCACATTCCTCTTCTTTGATTTTAGGCAACAAAGAAACCAAAAGCCTTAATTGCCATGCCAAATGGGTACTTACCGATTTGGCATTATTCATGCCAAAGTACTCAAGCACTTTCTCAATATACATTTTTTGTGAAAGGTGAAACTTCCGATCCAATTTGTCTTTGCGAATCTCGTACCTAAAATCTTTTTGGTATCAAACTCTCTATTAAGTTGCCTTTTCAACCATTGTATCTTTAACATGTTCTTTACATTGCCATGGAGATTACTTGAGACCATACAAAGAGCGTTTCAACCTGCAAACATCATCTTCTTTACCTTCAACAATGAAGCCCTTGGGTTGAGATATAGAATCTCCTCAAGCTCACCATTTAGAAAAGTGGTTTTGACATTAAGTTGCTCATGTTTTAGATCATAAAGGACCACTAACATGACCAACACACAAATGAGATTATGTTTCACAATTGAAGAGAACACTTCAATGAAGTTAATCCCATTCTTCTGACTTAAACCCTTCGTTACTAAGCATGCCTTGAATCTTTCTTCTTCAACCCCTAGAGTTCCCTACTTTCTTTTGAAGACTTATGTGTATCCAACAGCTCTTTTGCTCTTAGGCAATTTCACAAGATCTCAAGTTTAGTTTTTTTGAAGAGACTCCACCTCTTCATTCATCGCAACAAGCCACTTCTCAAATTTTTAAATAGATGGAGCTTCATGGAATGTAGAAGGTGTTAGCTACATGCCTTAAAACAATCATGTAATAGTTGCATGTTAGAGATTTAAATTGCATTATTTATTTAATTGCAAATAAATATTCATTTATCGTCCCATTTATATTAATGAGTCCATAAGATCAGTTGTGGCTGAACCTATTTTTAAGGGGTTAAAATTTGTGTGATAGGTTTATAGTTATACTGAATCTCTCACTCGGTCTCACTCTTACGCTCATGCCCTCACCATGCCGCCGCCTCATTGGATTGCCAACTCTTGGCACCATCCTTTGTTAATTGAAGGTAAGTAGAATCTCTAACTCTTGGTTAGGGCAATAATCAATGTCGTTGAGTTTAGTTGTGTACACATCCCTATTTAGTTTTATGCATGTTGATGATTGATTGCTCACGTGTTTACATTCCTAAGTTGAATCATGCTCCGGGTCACGGATGGGTCTCACTTGACCTTAGACCATAATTGAGGAGTGTCGGTTCAAGGTGTGAGTCACGTTGCTCGAACTTGGTTGCGCTCTCATTTGGGCTTTGTTTGTATACATGTTGACGACTGGTTTCCTCATGCATTTGTATGTAAGTAGAATTTCTGACTCTTGATTAGGGCAATAAGTTAAGTCGTTGAGTTTAATTGAGTGCTTATTATCTGTATAAGCTGTGTGTATGTTGTAATGTTCTTTGGTATGGTTTACTCATTTTTGCGCGCTTGAATGTGTTCGCTGTCAAGTCCTAAATCATCTCGCACTAATCCTATCCTTAAGCATTTGAGTTATAACGCAAAGCGGAAGCCTTAGCTTAGGATAGCTTGTATAACATGAATTATAAACGATACCTCAAGACAAGTTGAAACAAAAGGGAATCGTGCCTTTATTTATATCATAACTACGATCAACAATAGGAAGGGGGACTATACAACCAAAATTGGAGGATCTAACAACGATAGTACATAAAAAGGGGCCTCTCGTGCTAAGCCCACTACTAACAGGTCCTCTACCTTGCATATGTCCTCCATTTGGCCCATCCGTCTATTGGCACCTTACTCAAAAGGGTCCTATTGTGCCTTAGGGTTCGTTCATTTCACAGAAAACAACTTCCAGGAAAATATTTTCCGGAATTTCCGGTGTTCGGATGGTGGAAAATAGATGGTCAAAGAAAATGTTTTCCGGTCAATGGAAAATCTCCTCATAAGATTGTGGAAAATGATTTCCTTTTTGAGAAAAGGAAAACATTATCCATAACTTCTTCCACCTTGTTTTTTTTCACCAACACATTTATGCTTTCCTTTTCTTTTCTTTTTTAAAAATCGATTTTTTAATTTTTTCCTTTTCTTTTTTTCCATTTCAATCTTCTTCCTTGGTAGCCGGTCGTCGGCCACGGTGGCGATTGGCGACCGGCCGTGAGCCAGCTCGAGCCTCGCCTTAGGCCGGTGAGGCTTAGCTCGCCTGAGCCCGGTGAGCTCGGGCCTCGCCGGATCGGGCGAGGTAGAGCCCCGCCGGCTTGGGGTGGAGCTCATGGCTCGCTAGATTCGGCGAGCCGGGGCGGGGCTCGGGCCTCGCCCGAGCTTGCCGAGGTTCGTTGGGCTCGGCGAGTCGCGACCCGCCGGATTTGGCGGTGGAGCTCGGGCTAGCCTGGATCGGGAGCTCGAGCTCGCCGCTAAATCCGCGAGCTTGCAGCTCACTAGAGCTCGGTGAAACTCGACGAGCTCGGGTGAGATCGGCCGAGCCTCGAGCTCGCCGATCCGGCGACCGAGTCTTGGTCACCGCTGGCCATCGTTAGGCATGCGGTGGTGGAGGAAGGACGAGGAAGAAAGAGGAGGAAGGAGGCGGCGGTGGAGGAAGGAGGAGCTGGGAGGAAGGAGGAGGAAGGAAAAGAAAAACGAAAAAATAAAGAAATAATGAAAAAAAAAAAAAATTTCGATTTTTTTAAAATACAAATAATAAAAAAAATTCATTTTTTAAATATAAAAAAAAAAATAAAACTAATTTTTTGGTCAATTAAAAATATTAAAATTCAATTTTCGATAATTTTTCCCAAACAATTAAATTAGCTAACGAACGGTGGAAAATATTTTCCACTCGAAGTTTAGGTTTCGGCTAAACACTGAAAAATAGAGTTGTTTTCTTGGAAAATGACTTCTAGGAAAATGTTAGGTTTCGGCTAAACACTGAAAAATAGAGTTGTTTTCTTGAAAAATGACTTCTAGGAAAATTTTTCTGAGAACATGAACGAACAGACCCTTAGTCTACATGATTCCTCCCAACGCTCGTCCTGTCCATGCCTGATTCCCTCCTCCACTGCCACCATCTTTGTCTGGCGTCTTTGCCCACGCCAGGAGTCGTTGGGCACAGAATGGGCCCAATCAAACGATCTCCCACATTCACAAAAATAGTTGCAAAACTATATAGGATCAAATCAGACTGTCCGATATCTACACGAATCTCAGTAGTGAGATGGACAAAAGCGGTGCTAGGAAAGTGTGGGTCAGTGAACTCTTGAGTCTCGGTTTTCAGCACTATAGGCGCGCCATAGATAGGGGTGGGGGTAGTAGGGAGAATAGGCATTTCTACTTATCTAAAAGATAACAAGAAAAGTGAGCTAAAGCCCAGCAAGAGAAAGAAATAAATTTATAAACCATTTGATCTAATCAGCAATCAATTCCTAAGACACAGGCTAGCATACAAATACACAATCTAGCATACAAATACACAATTACAAGTCTATAAATACACGACATAACTTCAGTCCTATATAGCCGCGCACATAAAGTCAAAATACATAGATTTCGGACATACACACACTCGTGATATATCGGGAACAATTACAGCACGCTTTAAATTTCCACATGACACCCGTATGATACCACCAACTTCAGTCTCATTTCAACTGTTCCCAATCCATCGCAGGCGGCATGAACAATGACTTTAGCTACCACGCTAGGCATATACGGCACTAAGCTACAAGCATCCCAACTCCGGGCCATCGTCGGGTGTAAAACTCTCAGGATTTGTCCCTTCTTGGGCTTCCCTACTTAAACCCGAGGCATCTTGGTTCACTTGCCAGGGTATTCTCTTCCGACATTCCACTCGGGGTCATCATTGGGCATCCAAGGACCGTGTGCCTTGAGTTCCACATCCATCTCATGCATCACACACACATAAACATGTATAACTATTTATATATATAGCACTGCATTTGGTTCAATTTTGGAAATGGGTCTTGGAAAAATGCAAATATCTTTAACCTAAAGGGCTTTGGGGAAATGTAAATTGCGTTTGATAAAAAATTCTTTGCAAAGCTATTTTGGCATAAAGAGTGTTTGGCAAATCTTTTTTTTTTTATAAAGGACTTTTGGATTTTATTTCTCCTTTTTATTAAAAGATATTAAACTCTTTACCGACTCTGGTGAAGGCAAGGGTAGTTTTGAAACAAAGAGAGATAAAACCGAAAAATTAAAAAATTTATGATATTATTTTTTTTTAAAAAAAAAGAGAAAAGTAGTTTCAGCATTAGGCTAAATGTTGAAAGCCCAAAACTGGTCCCTACTAGCATTTGGGTTTTCAGCTTTCCCAATGTCAGCATTTGACTGAAAGCCCCTTGGACAGGCTTGCCCAACACCCCAACATTTCCTCAAACATTTCCTCAAGAAGCTTTGGAGGCTAAAAGCCCTTTGGATAGGCTTAAAAGCCCCTTAAAAAAAGCTGAATCAAATACATCCATAGCACTCATGGCATGCCACAATTTTCATAATTCATCTTTCATAGTATAATTTCATCTTACATAGTATAATTGACATGCATAACTATGAGATGGGCACCACAACACTACAAAGATCATCAGAAATATTACATGAAACACTCAATTAAAGCATATCACATTAACGTCACGAGTTTAGCATGTAATATCTTGGCGAAAGTCAGAATCCATCACCAAATGTCACAAATTAAAGTCTACTTACCTTCGGCATAATATTGTACCAATTTCGGAATACATCACCAGGGAACCAGAATTGTACAATTTTAGAAAGAAATAGGAAAAACCTAATAAATGAGCTCGAAAAATTATGAAATTTTAATATATTATAAACAAGACCTAAAAGAACATATTTCATGGAGTGTCCGAGACCTAATTAGAATGGTACAAAGAGCAAAGACTCTCCTAAACTAGCACTATCCACTGTTTCTTCGAGCATAATCATCAACCAAAAGGAAATATCGATTCGACATCCAAATCTTAATGAAATGCTCTAAAATTTTGATATGACGTACATAATGATGTCCCCTACAATTCTCATGAAGAAAGAATAACCAGATTTCGCTTAGAAAAATTTATAAAATTTGGAGAACACACGGAGGTCTACGAACTATGCTATTGAATAGATTGTTCATTGAGAAAAACGGGGTCTTCGAACCAATCCTTCCAACACAAAAAAATTCCCGAAATAAATATAAGTCATAGTTAGGGTCTCTTGAACAATTTTTATGAAGAGAACTTCACCCAGATCTCATCCTAACGAGCCGCACCAAATTGACAAAGCAGATGGCTCAGGAATTCACAGTTTTGGAGAAAAACAGTGGGCAAACTTGAAATATTTGGAAACTCAGCTTCTCACGCATACATTTCTCACATGCATGTGTCACGGGCCGATCGATTGGGATCGTGACCGTGCGGCGACTCGGGCACTTTAGGATCGGATTGGATCGCCGAAGTACCTAAGCCAAGCCTTACTCGATCGAACGCTCACTCGCTCGTATACCCGGATCGTAGAGAGAGAAAGAATCTAGAGAGAGGAGCTCTGGAAAGAAGACTGCTTTGTATTGCGGAAGTAGTGGATGCTTACAAATGAAGGAGGACACCTCTTCTTATAGTTGAGGGCCTCGGATTACGACCATTGATCTAGATTCTAACCGGTGGACGAGATCGCACCGCCTCATCTACCGACACTAATGGCGGCTACTAACCACCGACACTTATGACAACTATCAACTACTAGCTACCGACATAAATGAGGCTAAGGACTTCTAGAAGCTTCGGGAGAAGGCTCGTTGGGAATCCGAGCGAGCACAGGAACTTGACCACGGACGAGTCAGGGTCGTACTCGGGGAACCTCTTGGATCGGCCTTCAATCGGCCCGTGACATTCTCCCCCATTCAATCGAGCGACGTCCTCGTCGCCCACAGCTTGACGGGTAGCCTTCTTGGTACGAGCACGGGCTTTGGCATGGGCTCTCTTTTTTTTCGGTATTGTTTGGTGCGGACGCTTACGTACGATGGACCGCAACCTTCTATGATCAGCTTGGACTTGGCGCACGGCTCCACCTTCGGTTTGGTCGGAGCATATGGCGTGTACTCAACCTCGGGGAAGAGCACTTGAATCGGCATGGCGTGGGTTGGAGTAGGATCCAACTCTACCTTCGGCTTCACCTCGGCCAGCTTGTTTAGTCGCTTCACGGACTTCAAGTTCTTGTCGAGGCATCGGATTGACGCGATGGTCTTGGTGTTGACCACCCCTTTGATCATGAGGATGATCGTCGGGCATTTTTGGTCGGGGACTATGATGCATTTGGTCCTCATGTCGATCATAGCTCCCACACTTTCGAAGAATTGCATACCCAAAATGAGATCATAGTCGTCAAGTGGGATTACCTCGAAAGTCATCTTGCCTTTCCATCCGCCAATCTTGACATCCACGTCGGGAGATGCTCCTACGCCATAGAAGTCGCCCGAATTGATGGGCTTGTATGATCTCCCGGATGGCTCCACGCGAAGATCCAGGGCTTTTGCCGCTTCAGTCGACATGAACATGTTCGACGCTCCCGTGTCAACCAAAGCGTAAAGCGTTCGGCCGCACACTTCGACCTCCACGAAGAACATGTCCGTGTTCGGTGCAATTCCTCCCCTTTTGGTTGGCGACCGGGCTTGGACGGAGTTGATCCTCTTCACCGCTCCAAGCCGGATTTGTCTTTCTTCTTGTTTGGGTTCCTCCTCTTCGATGGCAAGGAGGGCGTTGATTCGACCCTTCTTTGGGCACTTTTGGGTCCAGTGTGGACCTTTGCAAATAAAGCAAGGAGAGGGCGGAGGTTGATCGAACTTACTCGCGTAGTTCGTCGGTGGTCGACCCCTTTGGAAGGACGGCTTGGAAGTTCCTTCTCCCCACGTTTTGGCTCGGCCGCTTTGTTCATACGCGCCTCGGGGAGTGCTTCTTGCTTCGTCTTCGCAAGGTCGATCCAACCTCCAATCTCTTGCTTGGTTGTTCCTTGGTTCAACCTTGGTAATGTCGACAAGTGACTCGGCCATGCTTAGCGCACGCGCAAAGCTACTCACGTCCCGCCGCTTCAACTCAAGTTGTGCCCATGGCTTCAATCCATCCATGAACGCTCCGAATGCCTCCTCTTCGCTTAGGTTGCGAATTTGGAGTTTGAGCTCCGTGAACTCCTTCACGTACTCGGATCGTACCTCTTGCTCGAGGCGATGGAGCATGCTACGGGCTTCTTGTTGAGCGAACTCGGGAAAAAGTAGTCGCGGAACTCCTCACGAAGTCATCCCACGTGTTCACGGGATCGGCGCCGTGTCTAACCTCGTCGCACCTATTACGCCACCAAAGTATGGCCGTATCGCAAGGAACATCGAAGCGGTTCGTACCTTGATCGGCTCGTCTTGGATGTTGACGGCGCCAAAGTATTGCTCCATGCTCCAAACGAAGTTGTCCACCTCTTGGGCGGATCCGTTGCCTTTGAACTCCTTTGGTTTCGGCACCTCAATTTTGGGCATCGCTTGAGTGGACACCGCACCATTGGTGATGCTAAGTTTGCATAGGGCGAGCTCGGTCTTGAGCCCTTGGATCTCCGCCTTCATGACTTTGACCTCTTCCCTACACGGGCTTACCTCCTCGATCACTTGGACGCGCTCGTTCAAACCATTGATCGATGCTTCGAGAGCTTCGTCCTTGTCGAACAATGGAGCCGTAGCTTGGTTGATGCCGGTTGTGAAGTCCTCACGGAGCGAGCCCTCAACCTCCATGATCCGGTCTCGCACATCGTCAAGACCTTCCATGAGTTCGAGCACGGCACTCCGGACCTTCCCGAGCTTTTCATCGAACGCAGCTGCAGCATCCACCGAGGTCTCCCTCTTCTTTGATCGGCCGCGAGTAGTCTCCTTGACTTGCACGGCCTCTCCAACTATAGCCGCATCTTGGCTCGACATTCTTTCAAACAGTTGGCGCTCTTCAATCTCTTGGAAACGGATCTCTCTTTTGCTCTGATACCACTTGTCATGGGCCGATCGATTGGGATCGTGACCGTGCGGCGACTCGGGCACTTTAGGATCGGATTGGATCGCCGAAGTACCTAAGCCAAGCCTTACTCGATCGAACGCTCACTCGCTCGTATACCCGGATCGTAGAGAGAGAAAGAATCTAGAGAGAGGAGCTCGGAAAGAAGACTGCTTTGTATTGCGGAAGTAGTGGATGCTTACAAATGAAGGAGGACACCTCTTCTTATAGTTGAGGGCCTCGGATTACGACCATTGATCTAGATTCTAACCGGTGGACGAGATCGCACCGCCTCATCTACCGACACTAATGGCGGCTACTAACCACCGACACTTATGACAACTATCAACTACTAGCTACCGACATAAATGAGGCTAAGGACTTTTAGAAGCTTCGGGGAGAAGGCTCGTTGGGAATCCGAGCGAGCACAGGAACTTGACCACGGACGAGTCAGGGTCGTACTCGGGGAACCTCTTGGATTGGCCTTCAATCGGCCCGTGACACATGTCTATTTCTAGTCTCAAAGCACACGTATAGAGCATCTACTTAAGCATTAACCACAAGAAAAATCCTTGCAAGCTAGAACAAGCACAAAAGACTACATGCAAGCCATCAAACCTCCTATAACCGACATGCACTCCAACTCCCATCCACAACGCACGATCACAGCTCCTTCTTTTCACATCCACACCATCACAGCAACATGCAAAAGCACCACAACCAACAGTTTCACCAGGACAATTAAAAGACCACCTATTCTACAAAATCGAGTCCTAAAGAGATCAAAAGGAGTAGAAACCATCATTTCTCCTTGCCTCAAAGTCTCAGCACTTCGTCTTCTTCTCCTCAACACGCTGTGATTCCAAGGAGGCTCTCAACTTACTAATTTCCTCGAGCACAAAGATGAGAGCAAGAGAGGAGAGAGTGAGCTTGCGGGCGAGAGAGAAAAACCGAGAGAGAAAGAGCGAGTAAGGGAGAGTGGGAGGGTTCGGTGAGGGAAGAGAAATGAGTGAAAAGAAGAAGAAGAAACGAAACAAAAAGAAGAACAAGGGAAGGAGAAGAAACTTGTCGCACCTAGGGAAGAGAAGGAAATGATGAGAGCATGGGAAATGCTCCCTTGCATGAAAAACCGTTGGAGTAAGGGAAAATAGCCATGATGGACGCCCAAAGGCAGGCTAATAGGCCTATTTAGTTCTATTTAATAATAAACAAAGAATTTGCATGGCCTTTGCAAGACCATGGACCGCACGCCAAGATTAGGCCAAAAAAATTGTCTAAATTCTTTCACATTTAACACTAAGATGGCCGGCCCTATTAGAACAATCACATAGAAATTAAGTTAGGTACTAACATAGAACATTAGCGGCACATGACATCCATACAAGGTGAAAATTTATTTGCCTCAATCCCTAAATTATCTTACTAAAATTAAATCGTCTATACTACCAAACTTGCCATGAAAATTAAAATTAGTAGACCGATAAAGCTTGCCACGAATAATTAATTAGTTGAATAAAATTCGGAGTGTCACATTCACGCCTCAGGACAAAGTCAAGGTTCACTTGGCTTAGAATCGATGTCAAGTCGCGATGGTCTAAGCTCATGGGGCCTTGAAATCGGTATTGAGGCATGCTGTTTCTAAGTTTCGTTCAGTGTGAGGATTGCCGAAGGCCGTGAGGTCTTGGATCGGCATTGAGGCGTGCTAGTTTCAAGTGTTGTGTAGTACGAGGATCGCCTAAGCCCACAAGGTCTTGGTACAACGTTAAGGCATAGCGGTTCCGAGTCTTGCTCAGTATGGGCATTGAGCATAGGCATTTGGTTTGAGCCATGAGCCAAGAATCGTGCTCGACATATTGCATAGTGTAGTAATGAGGGTCATGGAACACACACTTGAATGAGCATGCCCTCGGGCCTTGTATAGTCGGCTAAAAGGAAAGATAGAAAATTGACTTGTGTGATATATAACATGTGGTCATATAAATGAAAGTTAAATTTCCGTAAATGCATCTTAGCTTCGCCAAAGGCAAATCCTTGAGGGGGATGGTCCAGGAGCACACCCTAAAGAGGACAATATCGGGTTGGGATGAGGAATGGTCCAAGAGCATGCCTCTACCCTAAACGACATGTTACGTTGCCTCGTTCATGAGAACAAGATGTCCTGGTTGAGCAGGAAGCCTTTGAAAGTATGGATTGTCTGGCCTAAGGCCAAATGCTCAGCTTGAAGTTGGAAGCCCCTAAAAGTACGGGAATAACCGTTTGAGATAGTTAATGAACTTTATTGTGCATTTTACTATGTGTAGTTTGATAAGCTTGTTTGGTGAAATAGCTTGTTTGGTAAGTTGAAAGTAGATCACATGCATATAGTCGAGAGATAGCAATGGGTTTGCTATTGGTCTGCCATCGACATTGTATTACGAGTGTTGTACTTGTTAGATTTGAGGATGAGATGTCCTCCTAGTAGAAAATTAGGAGTTTTATTTACTGAGTCCCTCGACTCACTCTTTTGTCTTTTAGTTTTGTAGGTATGGCACCAATTTTGGAGCTGCAGCCTCCATAGAGGAGATATGGATTAGCTCCAGCCTCTGTGGATAGATATAGCAGGGCGTAAATAAAAAAGTGCCCATAGAGAAAGGCTTTGTAAATGTACTAACATGATATAAAAGAAATGTGGTCATATAAAGGAAAGTTCAATTGCCGTAAATGCATCTTAGCTTCGCCAAAGGCAAATCCTTGAGGGGGATGGTCCAGGAGCACACCCTAAAGAGGACAATATCGGGTTGAGATGAAGAATGGTCCAGGAGCATGCCTCTACCCTAAACGACATGTTACGTTGCCTTGTTCATGAGAACAAGATGTCCTAATTGAGCAAGAAGCCTTTGAAAGTATGGATTGTCTAGCCTAAGGCCAAATGCTCAGCTTGAAGTTGGAAGCCCCTAAAAGTACGGGAAGAACCGTTTGAGATAGTTAATGAACTTTATTGTGCATTTTACTATGTGTAGTTTGATAAGCTTGTTTGGTGAAATAGCTTGTTTGGTAAGTTGAAAATAGATCACATGCATAAAGTTGAGAGATAGTAATGGGTTTGCTATTGGTCTGCCATTGATATTGTATTACGAGTGTTGTACTTGTTAGATTTGAGGATGAGATGTCCTCCTAGTAGAAAATTAGGAGTTTTACTTATTGAGTCCCTCGACTCACTTTTTTGTCTTTCAGTTTTGTAGGTAGGGCACCAATATTTATTCACCAGAGTTGGCACTTAAGTATCTATTTTTTTATTTATTTAAAAAAGTGACATTCAAGTTTATCTTTTGTAAGTTTTGACACATATGTTTTTATTAGTGCCAAGTTTTGATACTTGGAATGTACTTCCCAAAAAGTTCTAAAGCAATCTCTATAATGGTAATTTTTTTAGATTCTAATATATTATTAATAAAAACATAAGTGCTTATGTGTGTTTTACCCTTTTGGCGTCAGGCATATAGTGACACATTCCAAAAATGATTATTATTGCGATAATCATCAGCGTAATCCATAAAAAAAATCATGCAAATTAATGTGCTTGTGTTATGGTACTACATAACATGAGTATCTTGATTGCTTGACAGTTTCATCTCAATAGTTAAGAATAATGCGGAAGAGAGGAATCAAAGATTTTGTATATTTTGATATATATAAAAGAGTACATGGAGAGCCCATTTATAGGCTTAAATAGAGGAAATAAAAAAAAAGTTGAATCAATTGTGCATAATCAAAATAGATATAGAAGATAAGAGTAAATATCATAAATATATCCAAAGGATTTTTTAACATTGCTAACATCCCCCTCAAATGCAAGATGAATTGAAATAAATTAACTTGAGTTTGAAAAATAATCCGAACAATGTCACAAAGTCTTCGATTAACATGAGCTTAGCAGATTCAAGGTGAGGCGATGTGTGATGGCACGTGTGATGGCTCCAGCTTCCATTGACAAGAAGATTTCAATATCTTGATTGTCTTATGGTGGTGAATTTGATGGTGGAGTTGGCTTCTCGAAACGAGAAATGAAAAGTCAATAATAAAAAATATTATAATGGACAGCATGCATCCTTTGCAATTGACTTTGCTAGTGGGAAAGTAACTTAAACATGGCTGACATGGCTGGCATGGTGCCAGGCTTTGCTAAGGGAAAAGTCACTATGCAAAGATTAAGGGTGATTGATTGCCAATTCGGTCCAGTTCTAAGGTGGAACTAGGAACTAGACTAGGAGGACTCTAATCTTAGGAGTGAGAACTAAACCAGGCCACTGTTCAATCTGACCCAATGAAACCAGTCTAACACAAAGGAGAAAATATTCAGTGGTTTGCTCTCACCACGTCATTAGCTGACGTGGCGAGATTTTTTGCTCTCATCCAATAGCAGCTTGACACGTGTATGATGATGTGGAATTAATCACAAAAACTGAAAACTTCATTTCTCTCTTCCTCTGCCATGGCGGCCATCGCCCTAGCGTGATCATTGCCACCACCCAAGCCACTGCAACCTTCATCCTCGAGCCCTCCGCATCGTCGTGGCTGTCGCACCCTTGTCATCAAGGTTTGTGGCCATGGACGATTTGCGGTCACCAGATATGTTAATGAGGTGCCTCAGAGCCATGGACAAGCAAAGCTTGCGGCCATGGGTGATGGAGGACCCCTTCCGGTGTCGCTCGCGGTCGGCTCGAGCAGCCCCTTCGGCTCCGTCTTTTTCTATTTTTCTCTAACCTCCAGATCTGGGACCGCGTCCTTCGTCCATGGCTGTTGTCACTTTCTCTGGCCTCATTCTCCAAATCTCCAGATCTAGCCATTCATGGCCAAATGCATTCGGGCATAGAGGAAGATGAACAGTGGAAGACGAAGTTGAAGACAAACAGACAAACAAAGGAAGGCAAAGCCAAAGACAAGCAGAGGAAGACGAAGCTAAAGACTAGATTTGGAGCCATAGTGACAATAGGAAGCCGAAGAGACCAGATCTAGAGCCATGGTGAAAGCAAGAAGATGAAGCAACCAGATCTGGCCGGTGACTCGAAGATGAAGATGAGCAAACGCTGGGAAGAAGATGAAGGCGAAGACAAATTGAGGAAGAAGATGGAAAGGGTGACTCGGTTTGGATGTGTAGTTGGCCTGGACACGGCGTTGACGCCAGCGACAGTAGGAGGTGTGGAGGTCAAGCCCAAGAGGTGGCATGGACAGAGGAGCAACAGAGGAGGAAGAGAGAGAAAGTGGTGGAATGAGAGAATTTCTATTTTTTATTTAATTCCATATCAGCGAATATGTGTCAAGCTGTAATTGGATGGAAGCAAAAAAATGCTTGCCACGTTATGAATATTTTCTCAACACAAAGTGAAAGAGAAAAGGAACTTGAAGAATTTCTTCATATTTATTGTAATTTAATATGTATTCTTTGCATGTATTTATATTATAAAGGAAAGAAGTACACTATTCATGCCATAAGTTGTGTATGGCGCTCACTTTGGTGCCAAAAGTTTTCGTCGGATCACTTAAGTGCCAAAAAATTTGAAAAATGCTCACTTTGGTGCCAACGCCGATTTGATCGGCCGGAAATCTGACGTGGCCTTTTTTTATTTATTAATTTCTTATGCTGATGTGGCTCGCCGGAGTTTCCATCGGATCACTTAGGCCTTCAAACAATGTCATTTTAGCATCCTAACACCAAAACGACGCCGTTTGGTGTCTCCCCCAATCCAAACCCTAATCTCTGGCCAATCACCATCCTCGATGGCCCCCGCGCTTGGCGGCCGCGGCTCCAACCCCAACCCTGACCCCGACCCCAACCCCGATGACGGCCACTTGGTGGCCAAGTCGAAGGCCGTGATCTAGCCGGTGCTCAAGGAGGCCACCGATGAGTGCGCCGCCATTGATGTCTCCCTCTCCATCTCTGATCTCCCCGATGAGTGCTCGGCTGAGCGAGCGACGGTGGAGGCCGAGCGATGACGGCCGAGCGAGCTAGGTCGGAAAAATCCCCAAATGAATTAAACGGTGTCGTTTTTGCGAGGCCATCCATGTAGGATGGCAAAACGACTTCGTTTTCTTAAGGAGGACCGAAAATGACGTCGTTTGAAGGCCTTGTTGATTTTTTTTTTTTTAAAAAGCCACGTAATCATTTTGGCCAAAATCTTTCACCGGTGGCCGGAATCTTTCCCCGGTGGCACCAAAGTGATCGTTTTTCTCCAATTTGGCACTTAAGTGATTCGACGGAAACTTTTGGCACCAAAGTGAGCGTCGTACACAACTTATGGCACTGATAGTGTACTTCTCCCTATTACAAAGTGTAAACAATAAAAGGAAAATATTGATATCAATCTAAACCATAGATTGATTCAAGTATCTTCAATTAAATCAATTGCACAAATCATATCTCCAACATGGTCACTTTTTTTCCCACTTCTCGGAATAGGATTGAAATAGCATTTAGTTCACATTTTACCAATTTTTTTGAAGAAAAAAAAAAAGTGATGTAGTCGATCTGATTTGGTTTCCCTTATAATTGGGAGCTGGATTGTCCTGACATCGGTTTCATTTTCAAGAATCGGAAATCGAACTGACACTCTTGAGAACGAGACCAAACCGGCTGGTCTGGTTCGGTCCGACTGGTTCTTGATTTAAGCGATCTGTTTTCCGCACCCCTAGCAAAGATGAGTCTTTGCAGCATTGAAAAATACCTCCTTAGAAATGAAAACCTTGACTTGGCGATGCGTCAAAGATATCGTAACACAACTACTGCGGCACTTACTCAAACAGGAATGATGCACTTGGCAGAATATTGTTGAGTGACAGGGATGGATTTATTTGATTGGATGCATGGGTGCAAAGTAGGAAAAGAAATTGGGAAATTTCTAAGGTGGATTGGGTGTAAAGTGAACCTGGTGCACTAGGATTGCCTAGGGAAATGAGGCTTTGATACTAAGTTAAGAATAATGTGGAAGAGAGGAATAGAAAATTCTGTATATTTCTATATATATAAAAGAGTACATGGAGAGCCTATTTATAGTCTTAGATAGAGGAAATTAGAGAAATTAAATCAAATGTGCATAAGTAAAATAGATATAAGAAAATTAGAGAAAATATCCTAAAATATCTCTAAAAGATATATTAATGATATTTCTAACATTCATAATTGAGAGGAACCCATATTGTGAATAAAATGTGAATAGTAACAACATAAATCAATATCAAAGCACCTCCATTAGACCCAAAAAAAAAAAAAAAAAAAAAAAAACGTGGGCCTTGATATGATCTCTTCATAAGTTAATCAAATACGTTGAAATGTAGGGGGTAAATTGGTAGATGAAGGTATGGCCAATTATTAGGGCAATAGACCGGCATGTCACGTTGTGTTCATGAGAGAGATAAACGTGGGATGAAATGTGTCTTGAGTTGGGGTTATCCGTATTATTTAATTACTTACAACACACGGGATTCCCAACTAAGCAACTAATTTAGTGAGAAAGACCTGCCCATTTTTCAGAGGTACATCATAGTACTCAAGTGACCATACACATTTACCTTTTATTTTCTTGAGAACAAATAATTGGAGCTCTAAGATTACATAGTACTTGGATACTTACAATACTCAGGTGACTCCATGCCATCGCTAATCTAGTGAAAAAAGACCAACCTTTTTTGTATGTACACGATAGTTTTAATTGACCATACCCAATACTTTTATATTTCTTGGGAATATATAATTGGAGCCCTAAGATCACATGCCAAAGGAAAAAGCACGAGTAAAAGTTTAAAGGTGAGGTAAATAGTTTGCATATACAAAGCTAGGAGGGCCTTGTTTGGTCATGATTTCCCATTCGTTATGGCCTTAGAATTTTGGGAAGAAAGTTACGGATTTGACAAGAAGCATGGCGGTGGGTTCTTGTTTAAAGCACCATTTATAACTCTTTCCCTCCTCAATTATTACGACAGCCACCTGGGCACCCCCGTCATGGCACTTAACAATATATGCGATTGCGTTTGTCCTTTTGGCACTAAGGAACTTCTTTTTGCGGTTGTCATGGTGCCTCTTGATTCCAGTAAAGTGAGATGGATTGGTTGACCTGGAAAGGTACAGCAACCGAGAGTAGAAGAAGGGGTGATCTAGCATTCAATCCTTGCAACTGCAAATATGGATTTTCTTGCTGTTCTGTTCCAGTCTACTACTTTGCCGATGAAGTCCCAGGTTGATGAATTTGATGTTCGTAAGTCTGACCTAAGACAAACAACAACACCAGTTCTAGAGGTTTGATCAGCCTATCAGCTTACCAATGCACATATCATAATGAGTAGATATAAGAAAACGAAATCTCAATGTTTGCATATTTATATCAGATTTAGAGCTTTACCGTCGATTTGTATCTTCATTTTAGACGTTTGTTTTCCATTTTAAGGCTTGTATTTGTTTAAATGTTTATTGTCAAGCAAAAAGAAAAAGAAATTGTAATATTTGAGATTTTTTTACTAGGTCAAAGAAAAGGTGGTGGGACTCACTTTAAATAAAGAAAGAAAAGGAAAACAAAAAGGGAAAGAGATAAAAAGGAAAAGAAGGCCCACGTTCGGGCAGCAAAAGAAAAGAGGAAAGAAGAAGAAAGAAAGAAGAAGAAGAAGAAGAAGAAGAAGAAAGAGAAGAAAGAAGAGAGAGGGCTTTGTGTGTTCACGCCGTGGGCAACTCACCAAGCTTATTTACAACGCCGGTAAGTGATCGTACCCTTCATTCTTCCAATTGGAGTAGTTTTGGAGTTAGGGTTTGAAATTCGGAATTTTGAGAAAATCAAGCGGCGAAGTCCGATTTTGGAGTCGTTGAGCTGCGTATTTTTATAGAAATCATAGTTTATGGTGTTGTGGAGCCATAGGATTTTACGGATCGTGATTTGAGCTTGTGGTTTGTTCGAAATTTTATTTCGAAGTTTCTCACACGCAGTGAACAGTACGCGTTCAGCAGCTTTGGGCCCATATTTTATCATTTTTCAGCTTGATTTTGGGACGGCCAAGTTGGGATTCTTGTAGTATGTTTGAGAGGCTTTCTATTGAGTATAAGTACGTTTGGATTGGGGTTCGGAGGAGAAAGTTAAGGCGCGATCAAGTTTTGAGCTTAAACTCTGTGTTGCGAATGGCTTGAACAATCGCTTTGGTTGTGCGACTTGTTAGCTCGTAGGAGTCCTTTTGTGAGAGTTAAGGCACAGTTTAGTCGTTTCATAATTGAGATAGAGTTTTATTTTGATTTTGACATTATTTATTGGTTATTTGATAGGGCCGTGAGTTCGACGATACGAGTATCGTTTGTCGTTTGGTCATAGACAACGAGGTGAGTGGAACTATATCTTCTTTGGTTTTGTAAAATCATGTCTTGAAGTAATATATATATGTATATATATTGAATCGAGACGAAGCAGTTTTATTGCATAAAAGCCGGATCGGGCAATTGCTACTCTTTGGTTGATTGTGGATGTTTGAAAAGCATGATATACAAAGTAAGTGGAGAAATATATATGAAATGGCTTTGCGACTGATTTATGAAAAGGTTTATGATGATTTGAGAAATGGATATGAAATGGATGATGGCTATGTTGCAAAATGTTATTTGCTTGGTTTATGATATTGATTTATGGATTGGATTTCTAGTATTGGAGGATGATTGTTTATGCTCAATATGACTATGAATCCAGTGAGGGGTTTTTGGGGGTATGCATACCAAGTTTAGGATATCCTTCTGGGCTAAGCCACTGGCTTTGTAGGTGGAGACCTTGTCAAGGGGGGAATCTTGGTTTTTTGATGGAGATTATTCAATAGACTTGAACATTGATACTTGGCTTTGATGATAAGAAATAATTCTTATATGATTTGATATGTATTTGATATATTGAGTTTGAGTTATGAAGTTTGGCATTGCTTTGTATACATGCATAGTGGTTGCTCGATCTGCTTAGAAGATATGTACTACTCACTGAACTTGTGGTTGCTCACCTCTATTTCCAAACCTTTTCAGGTCATTTGGTTAGCAACTAGTAGGTCAAAGAGTGCTATCGATGGGGACCTTTGGAAGTGGACTTTGGGTATAGTTTGAGGCTGTGTCCTTCGGGTGGAAGGACGGCCATGTTATCCCCATCCTTGTAGGATTTGGGGTGTGACAGAAATAATGAACAAATACGTCAACATCTAAATGACATACTATTTTTGAACCAGAGATCCTAAACTCAAGACAAAAACGTGACGTAAAAGTTCTATTATTATTCTAGCCCGAAACAATCTTGTCATATAAAATAGCATGTCCATTCTCCGTTTTAATGTTGACATTAATTGGCACAGCCTTTGATAAAGGCACTCCTCTAAAGGGATTGGTCCAATAAGCTTTGGTACGGCAATTGTTTGGAAAATTTGATTGTTGATAAAGATAGAGTAGAAGTTATAGATGTTTGATGTTTTGATGCAAGATGATTATCATTGTCTTCAAGGTATTATTTGCCCCACTGATGGGTTTAAAACAATATACCTCTAGGATATACATTAAAGTCGCAGAGAAATGAGCTCGATATTACTCAATTGCTCTATTGAAATTGAACACTGAATGTGTTATCAAAGTTGTGTATATGGAAAAAAGAAGAATTAAGAGTTACAAAGAAGTTGTTTTGAACAGTTGTGTTACTTAAACAATTGTGATGAGCAAGTATGACTTGATCCTATTAATAGATAACTAATCAATACTTTTCCTGGGAATATGTATCTTATCTCTACCATTTCCACTTTTCATGATGAACCGTTGCCACTTTTCATGTCAACAATAATTTCTTTTCATAACTAAGAGTTACTTCCTTTCATAACAAAAAGTCACCTCTTTCATTAAATAGTTGTGATAAGCAATGTATGTTTTGGTGCTATTCATACTTGGGAATAGGTATCTTATTCCTGCCATCACAACATTTCATGTCAACAATCACTTCTTTTAATAATAAAAATTCACATCTTTCATGATAACTGACTATTTCAACAAAATATTAATCTACATTAATTCATACATACAATAAGGTATCTGTTAAGATTTGAACCTTTTTTGACCAAAAAAGAAGAAGATTTGAACCTTTAATTAATGTAAACAATTCCATTAACGAATTTAACAGTAGATAAAACTTTGAACCATGATTCCATTTATTCATTGAACTACCACACTTATGAATTTACACATATTTGCATAAATTTCCTATGCCTTTTTAGGCCTTATGCTCCCTCTCGCATTCATAAACATTTACAAAGGTCAAATCTGACTTTTGTTAGAAGCGTCACCACTTCTTATGTTCATATAGGTGAAGTTCCTAACTTACCTTAGCATTGCCGTGCTAAAGCTTTAAGCTTCATTAGGAGTCTTTTCTTACACCTTTCTTTCTAACTTTCCATGACTACTAACCTTGTGCCCTAGTACTTGATTACCGTCAAGATACAATAGCTCATCGTTATTCATTTAACTTTAATAATTTCGTTAAAGATAGTAAAGTTGGGTTTTTCACTATGCTTGACCTATTCCTTTGATGGCACTCGTAATTAAACCTCTCGAGATCCCTTAGTAATTGGATCGACCGTGTTATTCTCTATTTGAGCATATATTACTGAAATAATTACATCAATACTTAATTGTTATCTGAGCATATATTACTAAAATAATTACGTCAATAATTAATTGTTAAACATACTCATGTCGTAAGCCAATGTCTATATCTTCCATTGCATATTTTACAGGAGAAGTACACTATCAGTACCATAAGTTATGTATGGCGCTTACTTTGGTGTCAAAAGTTTCTGCCGGATCACTTAAGTGCCAAAAAGTTTGAAAAACAATCATTTTAGTGCCAATTCCGATCAAATTGATCAGAAATCCGACGTGGCACTTGTTTTATTAATTTTTTATGCTGATGTGGCTCGCCAGAGAGTACAATCAGCATGTAAACCACAAAACGATGTCATTTGGCGTCTTTCCCTCAAGTCGAAACCCTAAATCCCCAAATCGAGAGAGAGAGAGAGAGAGAGAGAGAGAGAGAGAGAGAGGAGAAGGCATGGCAGCGTCGTCTTCTTCCTCGAAGAACAACCCCAGCACCAGCCACTCTTTGAGCAGAGCCCAATCCACCATCTCCATCTGCGCCCTCCTTATTTCCCTCGCACTCCTTGTCTTCTCTCTCTCTCTCTCTGCACCTTTGACCCCCTTCTTCCTCCTCCTCCGCCCTTGCCTCCTATTTTCCCATTGCTTCTTGCTCGAGAAACAACCTCAGCCTCTCCTTGCTCACCTAGTCGAGCAACTATGACAGAGGTCGAGCGACGGTGGCCGAGCACGGTGGCCGAGCGACAATGGCCGAGCAAGCTAGGTCAGCGAGGATTGAACAAAAAAAACCCTAATTTCAATCCTAAATGAGCTGTGCGGCGTCGTTTTTGTGAGGCTATCCACATATGACGGCAAAACGACGTCGTTTTCTTAAGGGGGATGGAAAACGACGCCGTTTAAATGGCTTATTGATTTTTTTTGTAAATATAAAAGTCACGTAATCATTTTGGCCGGAATTTCTCGCCGGTGGCACCAAAGTAATTGTTTTTCCTCTCATTTGGCACTTAAGTGATTCGACACGAACTTTTGGCACCAAAGTGAGCGCCATACACAACTTATGGTATTGATAGTGTACTAATAAGATATTGTTGCGTTACTATTACAATGTAAAGATATGGTTGCCAATGGTTGTGACCACAAATCTTTATTCAATACCAAATACTATAGTCATTCAGTCTCTTTACCAGCCGTAGGTAGTGAAATAAATTAAGATTCCATCATTGAATTAGTTATACATGTTTGCTTATCTGATGCCCAAAAAAACTACACTGTCGTGACCTAAATTTTCGGATGCAACACCTAGGGTTTGGCTAATGGATTATTAAGCCTAGACTTAGCTCGGGTTCTCCCAAGCCCATACTAATTCGCGACTTAGGTTCAAATTCTTAACATGCAAATGATTTTTCAATCAGGAGTCGCCACTAATCTATTTTTCGGTGGGTTGATTAGAAACCCAAGTAAAGTAATGGGAGATTTACTTTACTCCTACGAACCAGAGATTGTGAGTTCGGGGACTTGATTATGTTAGATTTCTCTAACGCCATTTCGGTACCTTTCTCTTTTATTTTGAAAAAATGTTTTGCAGGCAACTTGAATTAATTTTAATTTACCTCCCTAACATGTGAGGTTATCATGCGGGTGCGCAAACCACCAATTTAACACCTAGATAAAGCAGTGAATAAATTGCGAGACTTACCTCATAGCAACAAAAGCATCTATAGTGTTAGATCATAATTCACATCAATAGTCCTAGTTATGATTTCTAATTGACAGGCAATTTCTTTTTTGTTTTCGCTTATTTAATGAGAATCATGCAATGCATACTACTAATCTAACATGAAATGATTTGACATGGCAATATGACCTAACTATATGACATAAATAAAATGCAGTCTATACTAAAGAATGCAATTGATTTATTCTAAAGGCAATTTTTTGGCATTTTCCCTAAAATTCGAAATTATAAAAATGCAAAAATTATCTACCTAGATTAAGATATCATCTAATTTGTATTAGGAATGAGGTTAATCCAAATCCTAATTTAAACTAGAATGTTATCCTAACTTAGAAATCCCTAACTAAAATGAAATCTATCTAAAAAAATTATCTAAACTTATAATAAATTAAAAACTATTATCTAGAATTAAACTATGTGTAATTTTACCATAATATGCAATGACGTGCAAATAATGCCCTAATTCTACATGACATATGCACGATGATTTTTGTGTTTTTTATGAAAAATTTCGAAATTAAAATTGCAACCTGAGTTTAAAGAAACTAGCATCCTAAATTGACTTTTTTGAATTTTTTTTTTTAAATTTGAGATAAAATTCCTAGTCTAGATATGCAAGATAACCCTAAGACGAGGAATATTCTAAAACGAACCTAATCCTAATTCAAAATTTTTTATTTTCTTTTTTATGAAAACGAAATTGATTCAAACGACACGATAGCAAATCAGGCAAGATAAGATCAATATCCACAAATTGACGAATCATGTCCCGTGCATGGGATCGGATTGGTTAATTTTAAATAAAACTGCGAATCGAATCTCGAGCGTGAGATCGGATTGGCGATTTTTCCGTGCGATTACGAGTCGTATTTCGAGTGTGAAATCGGACTGTCAATCGTATGCACGTTGTGAAATTAGGAGGATTTCCCAATTTAAAATGCTACTTGAGATTACGAATAGGATTATATATCATGAACTTCGATCATGTGTATCGAAATATTTTAAATAAGGAAACGGAATATTTGGAAATCCAATTAGATAAAAATTTTACCTAATCCGAATAAGGGCTTCCAAATTTGGACTTTGCGCAATCGGATCAGGATCGCAATCGGGATTGGCGGTGGGTGATCGGCTCATTGCAGCGGCTACTTGTGTTGGTGTGGACTTCTCAGTGGTCATCCGTGGCATAGGATGGCTACCTATGATGCCGTCTCAGCCAAGGATTCTTGGTGCACGACCAATGATGGATTCAATAGGGCTCGTGAATTGAATCGGTGAAGCTCGCGACTTGAATATGTGGGGCGCTCGGGACCTACAAGGGAAATTGGTATACACGTTGCCACGCGTCCCTCAACTTCCCACGATCTCTTCCTCCTTTTGTCTTGTAGCTTTGAAGAAATTCTGCTCTTGTTGAACTTGACCGTGAGTGGGTGTTTGACCGAATTGTGAACTGCACTCTTGAACATCACTGCTGGATCACCATCTTCAATCTACAATGGCACTGCAATATTTCTTTCTTGACCCCCACTCATGATTTTTTCTCTATGTTTCTTTGCATATCACTCGCGAATCACACTAGCAACTTTTAAGACAACATGGATTAATATTGAACCAAAGAACAGCCTGCAGAAGAAAACTAAGGCTCGGCAAACGTTGGCTAGTGGTTGTCCAGATCTGGAGGGCTATGGCTATGCCTTGTTGCGTGACCCGAGGACAGGTAGTACAGCACGGGTGGTGCAGGTGGCGAGATCAGCAACTCAGCATTATCATGGAGTGGACGACAGCTTTGTTGTCAACGTGGTGAGACTAGAGCAATAGCATCGTCAAGGTCGAGGACAGCGAGCACGGCACAGCAAGGCTTGCAGCTCGTTGACGAGTTGTCATGGAGGATGAGAGCGCTACGGCGGCAATGGCGAGGTCTTGGCGTAAGCTTGGCCAAGAGAACTCACATTCTCTCCTCTCTCTTTTCTCACATATATCTCTATATGTGGCCACGTATTGAATTGTGAGGCGCCCCTTTTTGTTCTTCGTCTGCGAAAGGTCCTTTATAGGGAGAGGGTTTGAACTATCAAGGAAAGAAAACAAATTTCGTTTCCTGGACACTTGGAATCTTCCTTGACAGCACGCTATTTCTTGTCTTAAGACAAAAATATATTCATGATCCACGCCGACCAATCTTCTTTCTAGTATCATTTCTTTGTATAGAGATATTCAAAGAAACGATCTGTGCAGACCTTCTTCCCTCTTGAACAATAAATATTGTCGAAAGGAATATTGCCGGAATAATGAGATCAAATTTACGTCCCCATGCAAGACAATACTCTTTCGTCAAAATCCTTGCCTTATTTTCTTTAGCTCATATATTTGGTCAATCTTTGGATGACTTGACCGAATTTTCAATGGCTAAATATATGTTCTCTGGGGACGAGCCATTCAAGTGCAGTCATGCTCCTCCTGCCTATTTTCTTTAAACAAAATTTTTCTTTCCTTTCCATTCTTTCATATTGACGAAATCAATAGGATATGTCAATATCATTCCCGAGTTTAATAATGTGATATCCTCTTGTTTACGCATGAGCTTCAAATATCCCATATGAAGCACTACGTGATTCTCATTCATGGGCTTGTCCAAACTCTCTTCATCGCAAGCTTAGTCCAACTAGCTAAATTAATTCAAATCCATCCGCCAGTCTAATGCAAATGTAGTAATAATTAAAAATGCTTCTAAAATTATATGCTATGCAATTAATATTATATTTTTTTAGGGCTTAAAAATTAATCCCTAATTTTTCTATGTAATGAATAAATGACTGGGTCGCCAAAATTTAGGTGTCAACATACACCATTTGCAAGCTTGCAAACCATCTAGATGTTGGCTAGTTATCAATTTTTCTAATTATCCTACTAGAATATCCTTCTAGTACTATTGTTTGTCTTCCTTGAATAGACCATGTATTGTTTTCTTTAAGTAACCAATTATTCTACTTATGGCCTTCAAATGCACAATATTAGGATTATCAGTAAATTTGGACAATTTGCACACAATAAAAGCTATATTTGATCTAGCACAATGCATAACATATGAGATGCGGACCCCTCAAGTGCCATAACTTTACACAAAGGGACACTTTAGTGCCATAACTTACGAAATGAACACTTAAGTGCCACATTCGAAGAAAAACGGATCACTTAAGTGCCACTTCGGCCAAAGTTTGGCCAAAACACTGACGTGGCATTTTTCCGGTGAAGCGAGCGCAAAACAACGCTGTTTTGCACGCTAACATGACCAAATAATGCAAAAACGGCATCGTTTTGGGCTGATGTGGTAAAAATATAATATAAAAATTAATTAAAATTTATTTTAAATTAAATTTAATTAAAATATTAAAAAATAATAATTTCAAAATTAAATTTAGTTAAAATATTAAAAAAATAATAATTTTAAAATTAAATTTAGTTAAAATATTAAAAAATAATAATTTCAAAATTAAAAAAAAATTAAAAAAAGAAAAAAGAAAAGTGGGGGAGCTGCCGCCTCCTCGCCGTCGTTGGGAAGGGCTCACGACGGAGGGGGAGGGTTAGCGACCCTAGTCGACTAGCGGAGAGGGCTCCCGAGCCCTTGGCCTAGATCGGGGCGAGGTTGCAACCCTTAGTCATCACCCCCTTTTTATTTAATTTTAAAATTATTAGTTTTTAATATTTTAACTAAATTTAATTTTAAAATTATTATTTTTAATATTTTAACTAAATTTAATTTTAAAATTATTATTTTTAATATTTTAACTAAATTTTTAATTTTGAAATTATTTTTTAATAGTTTAACTAAATTTAATTTAATTAATTTTTATATTATTTTTTCCCACGTCAACCCAAAATGACACCGTTTTTGCATTATTTGGCCACGCCAACATGCAAAACGGCGTTGTTTTGGGCTCGTTTCGCCGGAAAAAATGCCACGTCCGCGTTTTGGCCGAATTTTGGCCGAGTGGCACTTAAGTGATCCGTTTTTCTTCGAATGTGGCACTTAAATGTACCTTTAGTAAGTTATAGTATTTAAGTGTCACTTTGTGCAAAGTTATGGCACTTGAGGTATACTTTTTCTCCATAACATATATTGACTTTCAACTACACTAGCATATTTTGATTGTGCTACAAATTTCCTAGTATTTTCCATCAATTTAACTGACATATCATACGATGCGTTTGACTCTTTAATTCCCAAATGCTAATATTTTTGAATGATTTTTCTCCACATGGTGGCCTTAACTTAATGCATAACCCCAACTATGTTGATCCCTTTAATACCGAAAATTTTCTCCACTTCTTGCAAAATCCTTTATTTTAAACTAAGAACATGGGAAAAGAAAACTGAGAAGATAAATACCATTTAGTTTCATTCATGCCAAGCATATTTGTATCAATAACCAGGATATTATCTACATTTAAACATATTTTAACTTCATACTCTTTGATGAACTTTTAATAAATGCACATATCAACATTGTTATGCTTACATTTGTATGATAATACCACCAAATCAAATTTCTCATGTCATTTTTTTTCAGTGATTTCTTATCTTTGCTCAGTTGTCATTCTCAACAAAATGCACCTTATTTTTAACTTCTTTCACATTATTAGCCTCATGATCCCAAGAATCTTCGTCAATTCAAATGTGTTTTATCAAATTATCCACAATCAGGGTTTCAATTGTGTGGAGAAGCTTCTTTCGACAATCATTCCAAGTTGAAGACAATTTTCAAATAATTACAGCCACTTGAAGAGGTTCATTAACTTCAAACATAAGATCTTTGAAGTTCATCTACTACCTTAGAGATAGATTTTCCATTAACCACAATAGATTCAAAATATTTCAAAACAATAAATTTATCCATACCTTGTTTATCAATATTGTATTTGGTCTCCAAGGAATAATGTCTTTGGGATTTGTGTAAGATTTAAAAATTTCATGTAGATGATTTGACAGATTATTGAGAATTCTTCCTCGGTACCTCCTTTCATAATCATTTTCTTATTAATATCATCATATAATATCATATCACTTTTATTCATAAATTTTAAAGTACCATATAGCCAACATCGATAATCTATTTTGCCACAAGGAAAATGACTCAAGCATATTAATATAAACAAAAGTTTCATTAATACCTATCTATCAAGATTGCCAACACTTGATGGAATCACTATTTCTATCTTCATGAAAATTATAATAACTTAAGATTGTTGGGGAAAATTGATTGTTGATGAAGATAAAGCAGAATTGAAGCGGACTCGATTACTCTGAGTTTGAAGATAAAGACAATTCAAAGGTTATTGAAAAAGAATGAATCCATGATGAGGAATTTAATCCGTCAACTGCTGAGCAGACTGTTACTATGAATTTGGGTAATTCTGGGACCTAAAAGAAGCACAAGTTAGGATATGCCTTTCTGGAACCGAAGCAAAAAGAATGGTTGAACTTCTGAAGGAACACCAAGATGTGTTCACTTGGTCCTATGCTAATATGCCAGGCTTAAATACTAATATTGTGGAGCATTCGCTGCTTCTTGATTTGAACATCCCACCTAAGAAGCAAGAACTTAGGAGGACAAGACCGGAATTATCCAAGAAAGTTCAAGAAGAAGTCATTAGATTCTTGAAGATGGACTTTATTGAAGTTGCACATTATACTGATTGGACTGCAAACATTGCCTCAACTATGAAGAAAGATGGATGATTTCAAGTATGCATTGACTATCGCAACTTAAACAAAGCAAGCCCTAAAGAGGACTTCCCATTACTGAATATTGATGTCTTACTTGATTGTGCGATGGGATTCAAATTATTCTCCTTTATGGATGGATTCTTTAGTTACAACCAAATCTAGATGAAAGAAGAAAATAAAAGTAAAACCTCATTTATTCACCCCATGGGGAACTTTCTATTACAGGGTGATGCCCTTCAGCCTAAAGAATCCTAGGGCAACCTATCAAAGAGCCACAATAACCTTATCCCATGACATGATGTACAAGGAAATCGAAGTGTATGTTGATGACATGATTCTAAAATCGGGACAAGTTGAAGACCATGTTGAACTCATGAGGAAATTTTCTAATCAATTTAGAAAATTCAAGCTGAGGTTTAACCTTGCAAAGTGCATATTTGGGGCAAAGTCTTAGAAGCTGTTGGGGTTCATGATTAGTAACTAAGGCATTGAAATTGATCCTCAAATGTGAAGGCTATTTTTTGATTTAAAATCTCCTTCTACTATCAAAGAGGCGTAGGTGAGATTCATTTCCCAATGATCTAGGATTGCCAAACTGTTCTTTAGGCTTTTAAAGCAAAATGCCAAAGTTGAATGGGATCTATATCAAGTTTACGGGGACAAAATCAATGGTCCTCCCAATGAACTACATCAAATGTCCAAGACATGGCATTTCTCAATGTTGGACATCGACATCATTGGATTGATTTATCTCAAGGCATCAAATGGACACCGCATTATTCTGGTGGAAATTGAAGATTTCAATAGTTGCACGTGACTAATGAGAAGAGATTGAAAGCCTTTGTCATGAACAGAGCTATCAAAAATGTGGCATCCTAGAATTTCATGTCGATCCCTAGATGTGCTATGAGCTATGGATAGGTGATGGACACACCATCAAAGTATATTGTAGCCATTTGACCCATGATTTGCAATAAATTAAGGCCAAGCATTCTATTGGACAATTATTTGATGGGAAAAATTCTATTCTTGGCCATGTGTTATATAAGTTGGAATTTATTAATTCTTGTTGCAAGTTTTATGGTTATATAAATTTCAATTAGGTGTTTTGATGAGTGGGGGTTTAGGTTAGATTTTTTAAAGGAGACTGGGCCTAAATTCTTAGGCCAAGCCGGCCCAAAAACCCAGCCCACAACCCCACCATTTGGCCATTTGGGCCTGCCCCACGAAGCCCAAAGGAGGAGTTGCCATCGACCAAGGGGGGAAACCGGTTTGCATGTCTCTCCATTTGTCCCTTGAAGAAAGCCAAGTGTCAATGCATGCAAGACTAATGATGGCTAATCATGAAGGAGGAGGAAATTAGTGAGGGGAAGAGGAGCGGATTAATCGAGAGAGGGAGAGGGTTCGCATGAGAGCAAGAGAGGAAGAGAGGAAGAGAGAAAGGGAGAAAGGAAGAGGGCAGTTCGTGCGTGCGAAAGGAAGAAGGAGGAGGTTCGTCACCACTGTCGAGCCGCCGTGTCCCGCCGTCGAGTCCACCGTTTGCTTGCTGGAAATTGAGGCAAATAGAGTCCAAAAACCTACTCTATGCTTATTGTGATGTGTGTTGTAAAGGGTGAAAAACCTTGGTTGTGATAGGAGTCATGGAATTCGAAGCTTTGGAGAGCAAGGAGTTGGCCTAGTGTTCTGTTTTTTTCCAAAAGACAGATTGATCTTCTATGAATTCGTGAGCTGCATGTGACTTTTTGTTTGCAATCTCATCTCAACCTCTTAATGAAAGTTGTAGAGGACATCTTGAGGAGCAACATACTAAAATTTGAGACAAAACGGACAAGTATAGGTCAGTGAAATCGTTGTCCTTTGAAGAATTTGGATCTGAAAAATGCTATCTCCACCTAGTATGATTCTGTGATTTTTATAAAATCATCCAGTTGGAATTTGATTTTGTGCCCTTAATAAAAATTATATATAACATTCTAAGGAATAACATACTGAAAATTTTGATGAAATGAACATGTGTAAGTCGGTGAAACGAATTTATTTTGAAAGAAGTTAATCTGGAAAATCGACACTGAGAAGAGGAGGCATTAATCATCTATATCTATTTATCTAGGACGAATTGGATTTCGATTTCTTCACGAGATACTTACCTCTAGATGTTTTCTATAACATATCAAAACTTCAGAATTTTTGGAGTTCATTTGGGTATTTAATCGAAATTATTTCTGAGACTGTGCAAACTGAAATGTTAATTCTTAATGACTGTGATGCATGGATTGTACTGAAATGAATGATGTTCTTTTGGTGTGATGTTTTTCATGAAATGTTTTCCTCTAGATCTTGTATACATGTCAAATTTTTAGAATTTATTAAGGCTGTTTACAATTTTTTCAAGAGTTTTAACCAAAAGAGTGTATTCTGTTTTATCCAAAAATTTACTGCATTTTCAAAAGAAAAATATATAAATGAATGAATTTACTCTATGAGATATAATGTCTTAAGTGATTAATTTTACTGCATATGTGGTGACAATTGGCATGACATATAATATCAGAAGTTGAATTAGACTTTGTTATCATTACATCATATGCCATGTTGATAATGAGACACATATATAAAGATAAAGTATGGTAATGAGGATGCCGTCGGAGGTGTGAGTCGACGATGTCCCGGGAGTGTCGGGATGGCCGGAGGTATGTGCCGGAAGCCCTGGAGGTGTGTGCCGGGGGAATTCCTTGTGATGCCAGATGGGGTACGAGATGCTCAGAGGTGTGTGCCAGATGCTCGGAGGTGTGTGTCAGAGGCTCCTCGCAATGCCAGGTTGGGTGCGAGCAATAAATGAGGGATGCAATTACTGGTCCCGGGAAAGAAAAATGACGTGATCCAATTGAAAGATAAAATTTGAAATTGAATCATGCGCATGGATGTGTGCATATATGCATGGCTGTTTTGATGATATATGTACAAGTGCATGGTGGTATATGCACGTTGCATGGTGATATATGCATGGCTGTTTGATGGCATATATATATATACACAAGTGCATGGTGGTATATGCACGTTGTATGGTGACATATGCATGGCTGTAAGGTGAGGTATGCTCAAATGTATGAATGATATGTACTTTTTTCATGATATATTGATCGTTCTGTTTGATGCATTGTGTAGTTTGATGGATCTTTACTGCTGAGTGGTTGTATTCACCCCTTTGGGGACTAACATTTCAGATTAAAAAGATGCCTTTACCACCAGTCGCGCGCGGTACCTTCTACGGCTTATTGTTTGATGTTGAGGTCGAGTGCGCGGAGCACATTTGTGTCACTATTCCCGGTCTGGTGTTCATTCGAGTCTGCGTGCTGGTCATGTATGATGTGGGCCTGGCTGGGGGCCCGGTCATCCAGGAGTTTCTGTCTGTCCACGTCCGTCGTGATGAGGTGATGCTGGGGATGTTGCCGTCGCCACCGCCCGATGTACCGGGTTAGGTGTGATGGCACGTTTGACTGGTGGGAGTTGACACTTTTTGGGATAGCCAACACTTGTAGATGGAGGGGTATACATGTTCGATGTAGGGTCGTGATCTCTTTCGAGTTGTAGCCAAGTATAGCTAAAAATCTTGGCTTTTTGTACCAACCCGAGATGTCCATCGTAAAAATGTGAATAAAAGTGACTCGGCTTTATCTTTTCCTTTGGTGCGTAGTCGGTGTTTGGTGCGTAGTCGGTGTGCATTGTATTATTTTCATGGGAGTAAGGGATGGTGAGACTCGTTTTTACTTCCGCCGATGAGCTGCACTGAAACCTTTTCAAAAAAAAAAAAAAATTCCCTATGAACTATGGTTCCTCTTAAACTCTTAATGAAAGATATTAGACTGGTATACAATAGGTAGAGCGATAGGTATCTGTGGTGACCTAAGCAGTTTGGGGGTGCCACAAAAATGAGTGGCTAAGTAATTCAATTGCAAGGATTGACTAAGATATTTCAAGGTTGAAGATCATGTACTCCAAAAATTTCTACCAATTATTCATGGTTGTTGTGGAAAGTTCACTCTGACTTACGAAGGACTGTATGTTTCAAGAAGGTGGTGCTTGGCGGAGCGCTAATTTTTATTGAAATAGATGGCCGTGAGTTTCCAAAACCTATAGATACATATCTTGTCAAGAAATTCTTTCCACAAATAGAGTGAAAGGCCTTCGAGCTATTCCTTGGATTGAATCTGAGTCACTTTAGGTCATTTGCATCATCCATGTCATGCATACATCACATATTTGCACATGTGTTTTCATCTTGCAGGTATAAAGAGTTCTCGAAGAAGCAAAGTCATCACTCTTCAAAGGAACAACTCTCAAGGGAATGGATACAAGGCTAAATAACCCTTATTAGTACCTGTGGGCTCTTGAAAAAATGAATTTGAAGAAACAAAATGGAAGGTTTTCAAAGCCGAGATCCATCATTTGAAAACTCCTCTTGCATATCGAAAAATTCATGGCTTTCAAAACTTTGGATGACGTTCTTCATACTTTGGTTTATGCATCTTATGTCAAAATTTGCCACATGGAGAACTTGATCAAATGATTTGTGAAAACCAAAAGAGCATTAAACGTGCCAAATGGAAGCACTTAAGATGACTAAAGGCAAGCTTTACCCAAACACGTCCCTATGCACACACTTTGAGAGTCGAGTGAAAAGAACCATGTCGTAGGATATAGGGTTCATTCACATTGAATACATGGATTGAAATGATAAAGGCATTTTTCCCTCAATCCTAAATACTATTGAAATGCATTGCCAGCCACTTTGAACTTGTTGGAATTCAAGTCGGCAGAAGACGACTTACCTTTATCCGATGCGCAAATTTTAATTAGCCCCGGAACGAACGTTGAATTGACGATGAAACACGAACAAAAACTATCTCACGTCGGTCTAGATGCGATCACGAGGAAGGCACCTGATTTCCACGGCGTAAATGCCGATTGTTCTTGCAAAACTGAAATGGAATGCCTTCTTCTTCCTTGATGGAAATGGAGAGAAATTTGGTGCGTATATTCTGCCAACCAACCCAACGGTTGTCTCTCAAAGACTTTTATACTCCTCCATCACACCCATTCAGAAAAGGTGTCTTTCCATTGTAAAGTTTCAAGTTGAAACGGTGCGTGCCAATCGCACCCCATCATGGACGTATTAATTAAATTAAAATACTACATCTCCCACTCGGACATGATGGGCTTGATAGCTCTCTATCAAGAATATAAGGCAAGGTGTTCAACATTCATCAACTTTACAGAATAATTCATACTGGCAAGTAAGCCGTGCGACCAGTGAGTACACCTGCACTTGGGAGCTCAAATTATGCACCTGTTAGGGATGACATAATGGCTACAACCCTGAAAAGAAATAAACAATCGATGTCTCACAGTGCTCCAGACTTATTTTGTTACATCAATTCAGGTATACCTATCCCTTAAAGGCTATACTTGATTATCCTCAAAACACCATGTATTTACAATTATATCCGCAACCACATAAGGCGATATAATTGGTTGACCAGTAAATACATGTGATAGATGTAAAACAAACAATAGTCTACCTTCGCACTCATGTCTCTCTCCATTTCTGAACAACTGTTTTCCTAGACACGTCCCATAGGCCATATCTATTCATGATCGCCCGTAACATGCTAAAGTAGCAACATTGATCTTTCACTTTGAGAACATAGTCAGAAGTAACATAGGGCACAAAAGGAGGTAAATTATAAATTACCTCAAGGGTTCACACGATGAGTAAATAGGGATAATTTTACTCACATTCCCTTGTCGGTCAAACAATGCACATGCAGTATGAATTACATGCTATAGTGGATTTCTCTTTCTATAAGAGCCTATGTCATTTCTTAAATATATCCACTATACGGATCTTAGCCTAAACATAGTCACG
Source organism: Eucalyptus cloeziana (assembly GCA_014182715.1). Classification (NCBI taxonomy): domain Eukaryota; kingdom Viridiplantae; phylum Streptophyta; class Magnoliopsida; order Myrtales; family Myrtaceae; genus Eucalyptus; species Eucalyptus cloeziana. The sequence goes on along the minus strand of CM024634.1, from coordinate 16,350,098 downwards.
TGCTTCTCACGTACTCATGTTTAGCTCGAGTGCTATATTAGCTCGCTTTCTATAGTACCTAATTAAGTACTCACATCCGGCATCTTATAGGCATACATGATTGTGGGACTATCATGTTCGGTCTTATTATAAACAAATCACAGACCTCATCTTGACTCCAATCAAGGCGACATATTTTATGTACCAAATTTGTTATTCAGCATTTATTTGTACATAACGTCTCATCTCAACGTGCTAACTATAGCACTTGAGGCGATTGCTCGTGTGAGTGAGCCAATCATTGCTTGCTGACATACTTTCAAATAATATATGTGTGCTTATGCTAGTTTCATAATGGATTTGTACTTCTTGATAAAACATCAAGTCATTAATAAACAAACAAGTACAATACATATGTCCACAAATACATAAAACAATTATCCTCTACAATAACACATATCACATTCTACACAAACCTAGTGACATCCTATGGGTCAAGAATATGTCTCTAGGAATAGCCTTCGTAAATGGATCAGCAACCATTCTATTGGTTGAAATGTATTGTAGAATCACTTCTTTCTGCGTTATAATATCTCTGATGAAGTTATTCTTTATGTCAATGTGCTTTGTCCTTCCATGATACTTGGGATCTTTCACATAGGCAATGGCTGCTTGACTATCGCAATAAATTGTCACCGGTCTTGGAACCTCAGTGACAGTGGCTAAATTTTCAAAGAAACGTTTTAGCCATACTGCTTCTTGCATTGCGGCAGAACACGCAATAAATTCAGCCTCCATAGTGGACAAGGTTGTGCATGTCTGTTTCTTGCTATTCCAAGAAATTGCACCTCCATTGAGCAAGAACGCATATCCATAAGTCGATTTACGCTCATCCAGGTCTTCACCCCAATCAGCATTTGAATAACCTAATAGGCGTAAATCATTCCCTTGGTAACAAAGTCGATAGTCCATGGTGCCCTTCAAGTATCTCAGGATCCTCTTCACTGCTTTCCAGTGTGCTTGACCGGGATTTGATTGATATCGGCTCACCAATCCCACGGCATAACATATGTCGGGTCGAGTACACATCATAGCATACATCAAACTTCTGATCGCACTAGCGTAAGGAACAGTTTCCATCATTTTAATTTCTTCTGGAGTCTTATGACACATCTCAGTACTTAAGCCTTCACCTTGCATGACAGGGGTATCAATGGGATTACAGTGCTGCATATTGAAACGATCAAGAATCTTTATAATATAAGACTTTTGTGATAAAGTAAGGAGTTTCCTTGATCGATCTCTTTCGATCTTAACTCCTAATATATAAGCAGCTTCTCCCATATCCTTCATTTCAAAATTGGAGGACAACCATTCTTTTATGGTAATTACCATAACCTTGTCATTTCCAGCCAATAGAATATCGTCCACATAAAGTGATAAAATCACAAATTTATCTTCGGACCGCTTGACATATACACAGTGATCTTCTTCGATCATCGTGAAACAAAAAATTGTTATAGCTCGATGAAAACGAAGATACCACTGTCTAGATGATTGCTTAAGGCCATATATTGAGTGATGAAGTTTGCAAACTTTATGCTCTTGATCTTTAGCTATGAAACATATTGGTTGTTTCATATAAATTTCCTCATCTAGTTCTCCATTGATAAATGCCGTCTTTACATCCATTTGATGTAATTCAAGGTCCAAATGTGCAACGATGGCTAGAATAAGGCGTATTGAGGCAAACTTTACAACTAGTGAAAAAGTTTCCTCATAGTCTATACCCTCTTGTTGAGTATAACCTTTCGCCACAAGACGAGCCTTATACTTTTCAATGGATCCATCCGCCCTTTGCTTAATCTTAAAGACCCATTTGTTTCCAATGGCCTTACGATTGGGTGGTAGATCAATCAAGTCCCAGACATGATTTGTCCTCATTGACTCTATCTCATCTTCCAAAGCTTTTCTCCATTCTTCCTTATCAGAGGATGAGAGAGCCTCTTGAACAGTCTTAGGCTCGGCATCATCTTTATGAGTAATCATAAATGCTTCCCCTTCAATCTCAAAACAACGACGATGAATACTTTTACGATTACTTTTACGCAATTGAATTTCTCTTGAATTCAATTCGCCAGACGATGCAACACTCCCATTAGGTCTTTCATGTTGAGGTAAATCTTCATTTCCCTCTACAATATTAGTGGGTGTGTTATTAGGATCTTCCATCTCATATAATTGGAAATCCTTATCAATCTCACCTCTACTAGGAAAATCGTTCTCCAAGAACGTGACATATCATGACTCCATTTCAGTCACACTCCCATCAGCTTGTTCACCTATGAACACGTACCCTTTGGAGTGCTCATAATATCTTATAAAGATACATTTCTTCACTCTAGGGCCTAATTTGCCATATTTATTGGAAGATTCATGAACATAAGCTGCACATTCCTATGGACGTAGACTACTTAATTCTGGTTTTCTACCAGTTCATAATTCATAAGGGGTGGAAGTGACCGATTTTAAGGGCACTCGGTTAAGTACATAAGCAGCAGTCAATAATGCATCTCTCTAAAAGGAGATAGGTAAATTTGCTTGCGCCATCATAGACCTAACCATTTCCAATAGGGTTCTATTCCTTCTCTCAGCTACCCCATTTTGTTGTGGAGTACTAGGAATAGTCAATTGTCGTACAATTCCCTTTTCATCACAAAGAGCCTTGAATTGCTCCGATAGATACTCACGTTCGCGATCGGTTCTCAATGCCTTTATCGTTTTGTTCAACTGATTCTCTACCATCGTTATATATCGTCTAAAGCAGTCTAATGCTTTTGAATTATGGGAGATCATAAAGACATAACCGAAACGCATGAAGTCATATATGAAAGTAATGAAATATGAGGCTCCATGCCTCGCCCTCACATTCAAAGGACCACAAATGTCAGAATATATGAGTTGCAATGGAAATTCAGCTCTAGTCCCTTTACCAAATGGTTTTCTAGTTGCTTTTCCCGCTAGACAATGTTCACATACGGGTAGATCAACATTAGTGAGTGACCCTAAAAAGCCTTCTCTAGCTAATCTTTGCATTCTTTGTAACCTAATGTGACCTAATCTAGTGTGTCAAGTACTTGCATCAATCTCAACATTACTAGAAGATGCAATTAAAGAAAAACAACCATTAACATTAACATTGTACTGATCATAGTCAATGTCTAACATCGTAAAACCATTCGATACATGACCTGAACCATAATAAACTGTTCCATACAAAATGTCAACACAATCACCATGAAAATTTAATACATAACCTAGGCTAAGAAGAACAACTACGGAGACCAAGTTTCGTCGAATATCCGGAGCATAGAGAACATCATGTAGGAATAGGCTTCGACCACCACATAAAATTAATTTACATGTGCCGGTACCCTTCACTTTAACTCTTGAGTTATTCCACACATATATCCATCTTCTTCCAGGCTGTATCCGACGATACTCCACAAATGCTTCTCGGTCTCTAGCTACGTGGTCTGTTGCTCCTGAGTCTACAGTCCACATTGGATGAGATTCAGCAAGCATTACAAAGACTAGAAACAAAAGCATTACTTAAAGTAATGGAGTAATAGGGTACCTCTTTCGGCTCAGTGCTTTCACGAGCAAAGTGACCCATCTTGCCACAATTGTAGCACTTCATCTTGGCCTTATCCTTCTTCCCACCACGCTTCTTGCGTTGGAAGGTCTTAGCCCTTTTAGGTGCCTGATCAGTTTTCTTCCCTTTGTTGTTGAATTGAGAATTCCTTTTGCGCTTGAAGCCCGAAACTTTGCGCGAACTTGATTCAACAACATAAGCATGAGTAGAGAATCTCGCAGCCTTTAGGCGCTCATGCTCTAATTCCAAATGACGCGCTATATCATCAAAAGTGACAATATTCTCATTATGCGTCATATTGATTTTCATATGCTCCCAATTGTCAGGAAGAGACCTTATAACAGCCTGAACCTCGCTGTTCATCGCAAGGGAGTGACCTGCCGACTTCAGCTCACGAATCATATTTGATATCTCTCGAAGATGCTGCCTCATCGTTATATTTGAGCGCTTTCGGTATGTGTCAAACTTGATGGTGAGTCTCCTCAACTTAGTGGCAGATGTACCCCCAAACTTATCTTTCAAGGCAACCCACATTGTCTGAGCTTTATCATAACTTTCAAACTCACACATGAGATCATCTTGCATACAGCTCAGCAACGTGATGCGAGTAATGCTATTCTTCTTTTTCCAAGCTTGATAAGCTTCTAGATCTCTCCTGTGTTGAGCTGAAGTTCCATGCTTAGGTTCATCCATGGTGTGGTTGAGGGTTTCCAAAATCTCTTGCTCCTCAAGGATGTACTGAACCTTTCGGTGCCAAATATCATAATTGTCACTGTTCAACTTCTCACCCTTATTGAGGTCAGCCACAATGCTCTTGGATGCTGATGCCATAATCAATTGCTATAACACATTGACATAATAGACGCATAATCAATACTAGCACATTTTTCAGAGTAACAAACATTTTTAATTTGCAGCAAAAACAAACTAAAATAATGATAATTCAACAAAAAACACAGAAACAAAAGTTCACTATGTTCCCAATCAACTTCTATGTACGATTGTTCTATTATCATTAATTAGTTTAATTTGCACAAATTTTGAGTTCTAGGTGAGAACTCCTTTGAATTCTACCAACCTACGAACTCCCACTAGGAAAAATAATTACATGACCTCATGTAATTTCTACATTTTTCCATTAACACAAAAGCATAGCATGATGTAAACCAACGTACAAATAACAATCATGCAGCAACTCTAATCAAAACCACAATTCAACATGTAATGGATTTCCTACCATTGTTCGAATTTTCTAGCAACTTGAAAATTGCAAGTATATTAAACTATATACATGTTATCATCGAACCAAGCTCTACACAGCATATATGACATCATTTACACACAAGCTAGCTACTGTATTTCCTAAATCACAAGAAAATACAAGCTACAAATGAATAAACTATGCTTTAAACCCCAAAAATACGCGTATGATAGGGTTCCCTACACATTTTCATACATTTATAAAATCCAAAAATGAAAAATAATTATACCACAGTGTAGAGGACATATATACGAACCAAACGCCACTAACCACACTCCAATCAGAGCTCGCACGCGCCCCCACGCGCCGCCTGAGTGCGCGACGCGTGTGGCGCACGCGCCAGCGAGCCCAAAGGCTCCTGGCCGGTCCAATCGGTTCGACCGTGGACCGGTCTAACCGCTGACCGGTCAATGGGTTGGGTCAGGTCAATGGGTCGGGTCGGGTCGGGTCGCCGGCCGATGACTGGCCGGCCAACTACCGCCGGCGGTGACGTCATCGATGACGTCATCCCAACGGTTACCGACCGTTGGATGACGTCATCTGTGATGTCAACACGCGTCGGTTCGCCGACGTGCACGTGACGTCACACGCCGGTTCACTTATGCAGCACGTGACGTCACACACCGGTTCACCTATGCAGCGCGTGATGTCACGTGCCGGTTCGCTGGCGTGCCCAGCACATGGAGCGCATGGCGCCCACGCGCCGCGGCTTCTTGCGACACGTGTGGGCGCGTCCGACGTCTTCTGTCGGTGCTCGACCCACCGTTGGACTCGCCTCGACAAGTACTTTCACCCTGCATATTTCAAAATTAATTTTGGCCGAAAAAATATTTCGAAAAATGGCCAAAACCGTACGGGTGTATGCAACCCCGAGTCCGTTTTTCGCTTCGGTTCGATTTCGAGTTTTTCAGATTGCAATTCTGACCATTAGACATCCAAACGGTGTAGATTTCATACTCTTGATCTCAATATCAAAAGGTAAATGAGAAAATTCAATGAAAAACAAGGCAGAAATCACGATCGGGCTCTGATACCAATGTTGGAATTCAAGTCGGCAGAAGACGACTTACCTTTATCCGATGCGCAAATTTTAATTAGCCCCGGAACGAACGTTGAATTGCCGATGAAACATGAACAAAAACTATCTCACGTCGGTCTGGATGCGATCACGAGGAAATCACCCGATTTCCATGGCGTAAATGCCGATTGTTCTTGAAAAACTGAAATGGAATGCCTTCTTCTTCCTTGATGGAAATGGAGAGAAATTTGGTGCGTATATTCTGCCAACTAACCCAACGGTTGTCTCTCAAAGACTTTTATACTCCTCCATCACACCCATTCAGAAAAGTGTCTTTCCATCGTAATGTTTCAAGTTGAAACGGTAAGTGCCAATCGCACCCCATCATGGATGTATTAATTAAATTAAAATACTACAGAACTAAATAGAGAGTATCTTTAAAATAACCCTATTAAGAGTAGCCCCACGCTAGGGCAACATAGGAGGTTCTGCTTTCACTTGCTAACTTCAAGTGATTTCTTAGCAAAGCTTGAAGCATCCTGAAGTGACGAAGAGCATTCCATTCACTACCCTAAACACAATCACCTTTTGCTTAGCCAATTAGAGCTTTATGCAATTCTTTCATAATCCCAAGTGATGATAGTCTCCCCACAATAGGGCAAGACATGTGATTTACCAACAAAATTGAGAATGTTGATCATGTTTCTAAATACCACTCGACAGTCAAGCAAAATCAATGGTCATGCAAAAGACCATTTAGAAAAACAAAAGAGATGCTTTGACAAATATATATTGCAAGCAATGTCATGAGAAAAAGGAGCAAAGCTCTCATGTCTCAAAATAAAATAGTTAAAAAGGACTCTCGAGATAGGTTAAACTTCAAGAGTCAAACCTCTAAAAAGTTGTGTGATGGTAATGATGCCGAGATAATCATTCACTTTTAAACCCCTTGATATTTGAAAAAATTTCAAACCTTTCAGAGCCTCACCCGAACCCACGTTACAATCCTTAACCAAAGTCTCTTCCTATTGGGATGGTTCGAGTCAAAGTAGGAATGTGGAACCCCTTCGTACGGCTCCCGATCCGTTGGGGTCGCCACAGTTCGCTTACCTTTCTCTTACTTGACCTGAAGGTCTATCAATCCTGGGGGTTTATATCTTTTAGATCGGTCCCTGTGCAATTTATATGGTGGAAGCATATCCAACAACTCCCTTCCCTATATTCAGAAAAGATGCACACCAACTAAACACATTTATAGGTAAAAGTCGAACACTTTTATTTACTTAAACCAGATGGACATCATTCGTCGGTGCATCAAAATGCCGTAGTCTTCTATACTCGGCTATACTTCAAAAGATGACCGACATCTTTTCCAACAGTCGTATACTTAAAGTCCGTTGATTAGTGTCGGTGTCCAAAAGTTCCTTCCTCTGCTGTCCTCCTCCTCGTGGCCATATCCAACCACTCAGCCCATCTGCTGGTGGCGGTGGCGGCAAAGGTATCTTGTATAGTCTGAAATGTTAGTCCCCAAAAGGGGTGAGTATAACCACTCAGCAATAAAAGATTCATCAAGCTATATCAAGCAGTACCATTAATATCTAGATTCATGTGAGATAGACAGAAACAGGTAGTCAGAGGATAAGTATGCATCAAAATCATGAAATCCTTCAATGCAATGGCAAGTACAATTTCGAAATCCTCAAGATACTTCATGTCCAGTTACACCAGTCCCGATCATAGGGCCAAACTGTAATGACACGCCCCATTCCATGCCATACGATTTAGTCCCATAACCAGACCACACTCACACTTAATATAATCATCAGTTTTAATCATTCAAACGGTTTTATCCCCCCCAGAGGACCATCGTTTGCATCCTTATGGGATTCCACACCCATCCCTGGCCTCGCAGAAGCCTCCAGGCATGTATTAAAAATACAACCGGCCATCCAAAGGGCATCGACTCATTCGAACCTCTGGGCATCTTGCACCCCACCTGGCATCACGAGGAATCACCGAGGCGCGCCATGAAAATGGTTACCCCTACCCTCCGGGCATGCATCATAATACAACCCCTCACCCTCCGGGCTGTATCATAATACAACCGGGCATCCCGACACTCTCGAGGTAAACCTCTGGGCATGTATTCATAATACAACCAGGCATCCAAAAGGCATCGACTCATTCGAACCTCTAGGCATCCCGACTCCTGGGGCATCGTTGACCCGAGGGTCCAACGGTAGCAATTAACATCTTAATTTCCAAAAACACTTTTCAATGCAATGACAAAATGTCTCTTGAGTCTCATCACATCTCAATATTGCATGATATGCCAATGCCAATATCATCATGTCACATAACAACCCAAGATGCATTCACTTTTGAAATCAGTTGAGCAAAGTTGGAGTAAAACAGCTTAAAAACCAAAATGTGCAGTTTTAATGAAAATTTCGAAATAACCCCTAAATGAACTCAGAAAATTCTGAAATTTGGATATGTTATACAAAAGACCTAAAGGAAAATGTTTCATGAAGAAAACTAAGTCATATTCATTGTATATCAAGAGTAGTAATCGCTATACTCTTTACTGACATTCTGTAATAGCTTCTAGATTTAACATTTACAAGGAAAATCGTTTTGCTGACCAAAACTTGTCCATTTATTCTAAAATTTTGATATGTTATTCCTAAGCATGTTTCCTACAACTTTCATTAAGGGTTCGAAGTCCAATTTTAACTAGATAATTACAGAAAATTCACGGAATCATCAAAGGTTAGACTGTTTTCTAGGAAACAGTTTACTAATCCAAAGAGAACTACTTCTACTCATTCAAAATCCAGCATCCAACATCCATAACCCAGTATTTCCAAGTCTATTGCACTACACTAGACAACAACAGCACAATATGGTATAGGTTAATGGACTTTCACTTGCTACATGATAACTAAGATGCACTCGGTTTCGGAAGTATACTCAAGTAATTTGAAAACAAGAACCACCAAAATTTTAATGACAATAACGTAACGCCTCTTAACCTCTTTGACTATAATACAAACTTAATAATGTACGTACAAATGCATGTCACGCTTTCGCTAAAAACATACTGCTCAAACCAATTCTCAAAAATTATATAAGAATTTTACTATACACTCAGAATTTTCTTCTGGTTTTACTCACGAACAGCAAACAACACACACCGAAATCGATTTTGTATTCATTATACTAATACAGAAAACCTAGTGTGAATACATGTTACAATCTAGACAATTCCACATAACTCTCATGAAGAAAGAAAAGCTGAATTCACGTTAAAAATTCTAAAAACAAGCATCGTAGCCACTGACTACGTATGAATTACTCTGGACAGCATAGATTCAAGAAAATCTCATACCTATACCTTGTCTAATTTACTTCTAGAGTTCATAAAATCTATTGTGATAATTCTAGATCAGAAGACTCTAAAAGAACACAGAAATGCCAAAGTATCCTCTCGGCTTCTTAGTTCCAAATTCACTTTCATCACCAACCATTCAGTATTCAACCTTCATCCCGACATTTCTCAAATCTATTTGCACTACTCAAGACAATCACAACATGCACAACATAGATTGATGAACTTCTACTTGCCTCACTCCTAAGCTCAATTGACAACAAAACAGGAAGCTTGTGGATCTTCGAACGCGGCTCAACGGCGGTGAAGACGTGACGGTGGCAGCTCGCACGAGCACCGACGGAGGGCGGTCTCCTTTCCCACTTCCTTCGCTGCCCTCTCTCGCAGATCGCTCGCTGGTTATTTCGCTCCGTTCCTACCTCTCCTCTCCCTCAAACACACGAGTACTCTGCTCTTTCAATTCTTTAATTAATCTAATTACTACATGCGGGTTATTTGGTGGCATCATCCAACGAAGCCAGCTGGTGAACGTGGTAGGTGGAGGAAACGTGTCCATCTCCTCTGGCCGCATGGGCCTTGACGGCTGCCCCTTCGTGCAGTTGTCCTTGCTTGAATTCCCCGCTGGCATGAGGTCTCGGTTGCGTGGCTTTTGCTGGCCGACCCATCTCCATGCAGTGAACGTGGCAAGGAAGTCAACCTCTCCAAGTTTATTGACTCTTGAAGGAATAACGTGCATGGAGCATTGTCGATCCCATGGTCTTCGTGGTCCAGCCATTTTCCTTTCATTCAATCCATCAAATGTATTTGTTCATGACTAAAATTCTTGCATAGGGGAAGAACCTGACAAGACTGTATGGTGATTCAAATTCATCTCTTCACTTGCCGATTCACAAAATGGAGAGGCATGCACGGTCCTCGTGCACAATCCAACTTCTCCAAAATTAAATTTTTAATTTCAGTAAGTGCATGGGCTGAAATATATTTACTTATGTGACTATACGGTGCAGCGGCAATGTACATAGGAGGTTCGGTTTGTAGGGTACGAATGTAGGTGGAAGAGGGTCTCAGTCGTGATGTTACACAGGGATAATTTTTTACAGTCGGACCATTACCGAAAGTAGCGTATCGGTCCAACAATAATACAAATCAATATCCGTAAATGGCACCAATAACATAGTCCGAATGATACCTCCATCACTTAGCTACAGACCATCGCGCATCTAAGGGTCAACAAATTTTTTCAGATGCCACAAGGAATCTCACATTGGAGCTACCATTAGAAGGAGTGGGAGCAATCCAATCTTATCTTATCTTCGAGGTTCTTGACTTGTAAACCTAAAAAAGATATTAATAAAAATTCTTTTCTTGGCCTCAAAGCGACTAACCCTTTGTGTAAGCCCATGACCAAACCTACATTATAGTCCCATCTAAAGACTTTTTTGATCAATCAAATTGTATTCATTGCAAATGTTCCGAAGGCCAATGACATAGGTAACGTGAGATATTCCAAATAGATAAAGCAAGATTCCCACATCAATTGATGGGAACAAAATCCTTTTGAGAGCCATTGAAAGAAGACCTTTTCGATTAGGATACTTCAACTTGGCATGTTTAATAAACTCTTCGAAGTTTTACCTTTATCAAAGTTTCTTCCCTAAGGAATTTGATGATTGATGACATTTATCAAAAATGCTTGAATGACGATCAAGGTCCTGGTGTCATGGATTAAACCAAGGATTCGTTAACATAGTTTTGCGCAATCTTAGAATCTTTTTCCCGAAAATTAACTTTCCTTAGTGGAACAATTTGCCTACATTCCGTTTGATTTGCTCATACAGACTCAGTGTTCTTTTCAAAACCTATCCCATGTAGATTCTTTCAATATAAAACAATTTATGCCTAGTATGCCAAGGGCTTCCAGTGCAATCCCCTTTCATCAATTTCATTGATTAGCTTTACACAATCACAAAATTCTTTCAAAGCCCATTTCATTGACTCGCCATACGTAGTCACGGAATTCTATCAAATCCCTTAAGTTGGTTCACCATACGTAACTATGGATTTCAAAAACCATTCCGTTGACTGGCCATACATAGTCACGGAATTCTATCAAATCCCTTTCTGTTGGTTCACCATACGTAACCGCAAAACTCTTTCAAAACTTTCCATCTGATGTGCTATATACGCAGTCACGAAACCCATTTTACAAAATGGTGACATCTAGATTATTCTCATAGGTGTTTTAAAGCAAATTATGAGTTCGTAGCATCGGAGTGTCACCCTCCATGAAGAACCGTGTCTCGTAGCTTTAGAACATGGTGATTTCAAATATGGTATCTTAAAGCAAATTACAAGTTCATAGCATTGGAGCTTCACCCACCGCGAGGGACTGCGATTTGTGGCTTTAGGTATGGTGATTTCAAAAATTTAATATGCTTTCCAAAATCCATGAGCTCGAGAGCTTCACCCTCCGCGAGGTATCGCGAGTTACGGCTATTGCAAAATGGTAAGTTTGAATAGCTTGTCTCTCACCTTCCAAGAGGTTTATAGCCTTCAACTTTCCAATTCGTTTATCACAGGTAAGTATCCCTTACCCTTACTTTCTTTACTTTATTTACTAAAAATTGTAGGTATCAATTTGTCTTTGAGCGGACCTCTTCGAACTCTCACTCAAAGAGGGGTAGCTGTTGACATTTAATTTTTAGTAACGCGTTATTAAAAGGTAAAAAATCGAGAATTGAGTTTCCATTGGTGTCAAGTCAGCGATCCGACCGGTCTAAAGTTGATCTTTGTTGCTCAAATCTAGTTTGTGGAAGCTTGATCAAAGTTTTGGCGAAAGTTTCAATCGATTGTGATAAAAAATAAAAAAAAAAAAAAAAAAAAAAAATAAAATAAAAAAACACATCAAAAGGAATACTCAATCTGGAACCTCATGAAACGAGACCAGATTAATCGCTCAGGGCTAGGGTTCAATTTTAGGATAATATACTATGTTTAGATGTAGATTGAAGGATTTGGATGTTTATTTACTATGCTTGATTCTTCTTGAACGATATGGATGATTGAACTTGATTTGGCCTTAGTCTGCATTTTCGCAATTCTATAATAGACCTACTATTTTGGCCAAAACAAGATCCAAAATGACCTTATTTTAGTTTGAGTGCTTCTAGACTTCAACAATACATGTCACGACCTTCGAATTGATAGGTCGCATGCCTCGATCGAGCATCGTTTGACCTTTGAAAAACACCTCCAAAAATGAGCGATTCTGCATCAATTTAGGTTAGTTTTCAATTATATTCCTATTCCGCCTTCTGTTTTTTATTTTTATTTTTGTGCTGCTTTCTGTGTTGATTTCTTGTGAATGTTCTATATTTTTTTGGAATATATGGACATGATTATCTAGGTTAAGACCACTCAGCTCTAAGCCTAGGTCAGTCTACTCTAGGTTGATTTTTGACTTTGTCATTTTTGTAGTGATCTCTATATTGATTCTAGAGAAACCTTCCTTCATGAAAGTTGCTTGTAATTGTGTAGAGAATATCTTGTAATTTTTTTTTGGAATTTTTTGGATGTGTTTAACTAGGTCAAAATTACGTAGATTTGAGCTTAGAACGATTTGCCCTACATTCATACGAATTGCACTTTGGTAAAATTGAGTCTGTAAATGAGTTTGTTTGATCTCAAATCCTTCATGGAGGATGAAATACATGTTGTATGTGTTCAATTGATGAATGATTTGCAAATTTTTGATATTGTCTACTGTGTCGATTGCATGAGTTGATGTGAAAAGGAGTTGTTGCAACATATAACTTATATATGCATGTTTGTCTTGACATTTTTGCCATGACTCATGTGATTTCATCTAGGTCTTGGACTCTAACCGAAAAATATTCCTCATATGTGAGATTTTTCGTTAGATTTTTGCAAGTCTTTTGGAGTAGAAATCATACTCGCTCTGTGATGTTGAGATCAGAATGGAACCTTACCATATATGCACATTGCCATGCTTGTTTGAGTCATCTAAAGACCAAAACTTGCTATTATGCCTCTTCATAATTGAACCCCATGTTATAAGGTTTGTATTCATGTTTAATTCATATCATTTAAGCATCATTTCGCGTGTTAAATTTATGTCACAAAAGTATTCATCATACTTAAGATTTCCAAGTTTGTCATTAAGAATCTTGAATCAACTCATAAAGTCATCAAATTATATGACATTTTTGCATGTTGAGTTAAGGTTAGATGATTACCCAAGTTGTTCGCCGCATCCGATTCTAATTCTTATGTAATTTCTTCATGCCATTTATGTTCTGATTTTTTGGTTACTAATATGCGCAACTTTAGAAATCTTGATCTTAGAGTACAAAATTGACCTAGTTTGGACTCGAGCCCCTCTAGGAAGTTGTAAGGCACACTTAAAGGTTTCCAATGCAATTAATTTCATGTAGATCACTCATGGTTATGGGTACTTTCCATTTTTTCAAAACTAAACTAGAATTTCAACTTGGGATTAAATTCGAACCCCGTTTCGACCTCTGTTTGGACAGGCCTTTGATATTTTTGTTCCATTTTCTCTGTAAGGATTTGACACTTGGCCTTTTAAAGAATCTTGTTTATCATCATCTTGGCCGTTTCAGATTTGTTTTAATAGGACAAATCCTTGCGATATTGGCTGAGTATATCTGTTGTTTCAACAATTTTCTAACAAGTTGTTGCTTGTTGTCTAATTTTTATAAAATCATGTGTAGCTCGTTTAGGAAAATTTTCTTCACAAAATTTGTTTGTTATTATGTTATACATGTTAGAGAATTTTTTCGTTACCAAAGTATCACTAGGCATTACCCAAATTTGTAGTCTTTACATGTTTGTTCTGAAATTTCCTGACATGAACTTGATTGTGATTGTTTAGGTTAACTTCCTAGGTTAGTTTGTGCATGAACCTATGTCATTTCCTTTTCACGAAAGTTGGTTTAAACATTTCAATATTCATTATTAAATGATTTTCAACAAGTCTTCTTTCCAAACTAAATTTAAAAATGCTTTGGGACATGTGATGTTTTTGAAAACCATTTATGAATTAAGGAAGAGTCGTGGTTTGGACTATATTCAAAATGCCTTCAACACTTGTGAGTGCATTTATGCGAGCCTCGAGCTAGCTTGGCAATTGAATATGTTACATAGCCTATATATTCTTTAATTCAAAACATTTTCAAAATTTTTCTTAAATCCTGATTTGACATTGTGAAAGTCACGGTTTGAATCGTATTCAAAATGCCCGTGATGCTTGTGAATGCATTTATGCGAGCCCCAGGCTAGCATTGACAATTGAATGCCTTTCATAGCCGAGACACCACTTTGTCATTTCATTGACGCGCCGATGGTCATTTTACTCTGAGTTGGCACTCACGAGTAACTAATCTATCAGGTGAGGCCGTTAAGGGATATAAACACGGCAAACTTGAGAATTCGATCAGAAATCGATTGCTCGACTGTAATAATCAAGGGTCAATACGACACTGTTATAATCAATTAGTGATCGAATATAGGTCGATTCCGCGGGATTGCAAAATTCACATTGAGCGGCACTAACCCGATTTTCTATCGATAGTGCACTTGATACCCGTAATTGAAACCTTGCGATTTTTACGATAACTAAGAGTCGCCAACGAGTCGAAGATGCACAAACATGGATTGAAATTATCAACCATGGGTCAAACGCGCTAAAATCCCGAAAAGCTACCCGATAAGTTAAGTTGTACTAAAATCGTGTTTGGTCAATTTTAATCACGAAATGGAATTCGGTCTCGAGAATCGGACGTTCGAGTGTGTCCCGATTCATTTATAGGATGTCGTCTCATCTTTCGGAGATATTCTGTCGAGCCTGAAATTTTACGAAAAAATCGAATTTCGGACAAATCGGAAATTAAAAATGAAAATTCGGATCAAGAGGAAAAATGGGATTTTGCAGCCCAAAAATGGTTAGGAAATGTGATTCTAAATTAGGATTGGGTGGTCCCTTGACTTATTGGCAAGAAGACTTTGGGGGATTGCAATCATCGTTTTGATATTTTTCCTTGACTTCTTGGCCTCCCCCTCTCTCTCTCTCTCTCCTTTCCTCTCTATTTTCTTGCATGCGTCCCCCTTTAGCCGACTCCCCCCTGCTGCCCATTCCCCTTTCTTCTTTCCTTTCTCACGTTTCCTTCATCCTCATCTTCTCATTTCCTCCGCCGCACCAACGTCCCCATCCACTACCAGCATCCATCCTCATCTCATTCATCCACCATTATCATCCCATCTTCCACAGCACTTCACGCCAGCAACTCCTTTCTCACCAGCCAGCTCACCACCTCCACGGCCCGGCAACTTCAGCACTGTTAGGACTAGAATTAGCACCTAGAGGGGGGTGAATATGTGACTAAAGCGATTTTAACAATTTAATCAGAATGAGAGATTAATGAATTAAAAATAACAATCGCTGCAAATGAAAGTAATGAAAGATAAAAGGATTATGGATAGAGAATCAAGACTCCAGATTTATAGTGGTTCGGCTTAGACCAAGCCTACATCCACTCTCCCACGCTAACAGCCTTCTTGGCTGGATTCCACTATGCAATAAACAAGAGATTACAACTTTGAGTGCAAACACTTAGTAGTAGATCACACTATCTCACTAAGTCACTCTTTTGGTATTTCTCTCAAGATCACAAACGTTTAAGCTCACGAGAGACAAGTGAATGATAGAAGATCGCTCTGACTTTGGAATTATAAATTCTACACTCTATCTCTTTCTTGCTCATCGGTCCTTCATCTCCTTAAATACTCCTCCACTTCCAAACTAACCGTTGGACAGTATCTTGAGGATCGTCTTCCAATATACCCATTGGACAGCTCTGTATCAAGAAGATTTGGTAGCCGTTGAGTGACAAAAGTAGAATCCCAAATTGATTCCAATCGCCCATACAAACGAAATCTTGGTTTCCATAAGTAAAGCTTCTTAGTATAGAAAGTTTTTGTCTTCAAGATCTAATTGTCAATCAATCAAGTCAATCAAATCAATTTTAATGTGGAATCCAAACCAGATCACTAGCCATTATATCTTTGGGCTTGAGTTACGTTATGTCGAATATGGATGTAAAGTCTGAGAGCAATAGACTTTACAATTTGAGTCTGAGTGCGATAGACTTTGCAATCTGGGTCTGAACAGATTTAGCTTTAAGGTCTAAACACAGTCTGTTATGTTCTGCTTCAGCATAGAGTCTGTCTTCTGGTTCAACTTTAGCATAGAGTCTGTCTTTTGGTTCTTCATTCACGTTTAGTTTGGAATTTGTCGAGTTGTGAGACTTCGATGTAGAACAAACTTTGACACTAAAGTCTAGCAAAGTCTTCGGACTTTGACACGTAATCTGGAAATCTTCAGAATATACTTTGGACATGTGTTCCGTTCGGTTTTCGGTCGTCTTCAGATTTTGACAATATCCTTTACATGTTCAATCATCTGCATGGTCTATTACTTAACCATTAAATACGTTAGTAGCATTTGATTTATTTTGTCATATTCAAATCATCATAAGGGATTTCCCTAACAAGCACCACCAAAGTCCATCTTCACCGAGCACCTTCCAAAGCAGCCACACCGCCGAACAACCACCACCTCACCGCCAACAGCCCCGCCGGCTCCAGTGCTTCTCCATCGAACAATCTAGTAGCCATCAACCTGCCAGCAGCCGCCTCATCGAGCCGTCTCTGTCACCGATCAGCCCAAGCTAGCCGAGACTTGCTCAACCACAGAAATTCCAACTTAGCCGTGAGCTTTATCTGGCTTTTTCAGCCTCATTTGGGCCTCCGTTGGAGATGCCATAGGCTAGAGTCTTGGTCACCTTCGTGCCGTTGTCGCCGTGGACCTGTTTGCTTGCTAATTCGGTGAGTTAACTCTCTAATCCTTGATTATGTTATTAATTGCACTTAGGGGTTAGATTATTGTTAATTATTTTAGTTAGATTATTGCTAAGAAGGATTAATGTTAAGCAAGTTGAATTAGTGACATTCGAATCAGTTTACCGGACACTCACCATTTGCCATTTTTCTGGGGAAACATGTGCTGCGATTTTGAAGTTTCTTCCTTCATGAAAAATGTTCTAAACATATTCAACTATGATATATATTTTACTCAAGATTTTTAGGTATTTAACATAATGATATTTCAGCTTCGTCCTTTCAAAACTAAATCTCGGATATTGCTGGAATCTGTGACCTTTTGGGATTGCAAAGATTTTTATCAACTCTTAGGGCTTGATTTTCAAAAAAGTTTCTTAACGAAAGTTTTTTTTATCACATCTTTTAGTTTAACGTAGTCAAATTTCAATCAAATGGACACGTTTCGGACCTCGAACCAAATTGATTTTGGAAAATAGACTTTTTGGAAATTGACCCAGTTTTTGTACTGGATTGAGCGATTTACTGGGCTTAATCTAGAAATATCTGGGTTAAGGTGTCTGCATAAAAAAAAAAAAAGTTTGTTTAGGTGTCTTTTACAACATATTCAAATTTAAGAATTTTCTGAGCTCGTTCGGGTAGGTTTTTGGAATTAAACTTGGAGACACGCAAGTGACCTGGTTTCTGCCGGTTAGGATCGGTTGTGATTTTATTGTTGTGCTTGGTGTTTTGCTTGCTGGAAAATGTTTATTTTGTGACTTGGGTAATTTTTGGTATGCTAAGAACTGATGTGAGAGATCATGAGGTGGATTGCTTTTTGTTGGTTGTTTATTTTATTGAAAAAGGTGACTCTTTGGACTTTTAAATAGAAAATAAATGAGGTGTCGGGTCCGGACACCGAAACTTATTTGCCTAATAAAACAATGAGGTTTAAAACTAGGTGCGTGCAAAGTTTGATGGATTAATTTTGAGTACGTGAGCACCTATGAATTTATTTCTAAAGGCTTGAACGAAAAGAAGAAGAAGAGGGGTTACTAAAGTTTAGCTCCAAAAACGGGTGTTTGGAAAAGAAAATAGAAAATAAATGAGGTGTCGGGTTAGGACGCCAAGTTTTATGTGCTCAATAAAACGAGGAGGTTTTATACTAGGTGCGTGGAAATTTTAGCGGGTTAATTTCAAGTACGTGACCCTGTACGAATTTATTTCGGAAAGTTTGAACAAAAAAAAAAAAGGAGGGAGTTACTAAGGTTATTTTAAAAGGGGATTTTGTTGTTTTGGTTATATGTTGGAAGCTAAGAGTTAGCTTGGTTGATGAGGCGCCTACATGGTTGGGTTAATTAAGTAGTTCAATTAAATTAATCGCAATTTATTTATTTTGTAATTTATTTAATTGTTTATTATTTTTCGGAAATTATACTAGGATAGCCGGTTGTTAGAATTTCGTGTTGATTGTCGTGGCACAATTAGTTTGTGCATTTGATGGTTAATTTGTGCATATTTGGTGATGTGGTTAGTTTCAGAAGAAGTTATGCGTGATCAGACGCGAATGGTTGTGCCACGATTGTGGTTTATTGTTATTGCTTTGTGTAGCAACTATTGAAAGAGACTAAGTGTGCACGATAGCAAAGCATCGTATGAGCCACCTCTAGTACGTTGTACCATTGCTTATGATAGTTAAGAATTAGGTGGTACACAATAGCTTGACTTCGTGAGAGCCACCTCTAGTAACTTGAGCGATTGTTTATTATAATCAAGAACTAAGTGCAACACGATAGCTTGACCATAAAAAATGAAATTTCCGAACTTCAATGCAATGAATAGGTCTTCTTGCATCCCTGAGAGCATGAATCCACACAAGCTCCAACTTTCTTCACATCCACTCCAACTTTCTTGGTGTCTACATGAGTTCAAATATGAAACAAGGGATTAAAGAAGTCACTAACAACAAAATTGAAATATTTTTTTTTAACAAAAACATATATATATCGAAGTCCAAGAAAGTGAAATGATTTAGTAAGCAACCATCCTTTCAAAATTAAATCATATCAATGAAACACTTATTTAAAAGAAACAAGACTATATAATGACTTTCTTGGTTTTATGGATCTCACTAGAAGCTATGTTATATATTTTATCTCAATGTGAAAAGTATTACCTGGATGGTAATTAAGGCAAGTAGACAAGAAACAACCGACATTGCAGTGCTCCGATGCTATGGACACCACGGACTCACTATTGGGATTGTTGACGCAATCTTCAATGCATCCAACTGGGTCATCAGAATTCACGACGCAAGAAAATGCACAAGTCAACCTGAATGCGTCGACATCGATGGATGACCATAGTATTAGAACCACAACAAGCATCATCGATCCCATTCTCTTGGATGCTATCACCTCCATGGCTAATCCCACCTAAGTTGTTCTTAGCCCCTCTCTCTCTTCACGACCTCCAATGAACACCCATTTATTATGGATGATGAATCTCATTCTAGAAGCCATCTTTAAGAAGCGCTTAAATCAATGATCATTATTAATTAAGCGCTTAAATGGATGATCATTATTAATTAAGCACTTAATGGATGCCAGCATCACGGACAACGGTAAATCAATTGCCCTTCCCGTGTAACGTATGTGCAACCAACCATTACTGGTATAACCGAAATATTGAAAGTTGGACTAAAGAGGTTTCTGTAGATGCAAAAATCTAAATTGGATAATGTTGGACAGAAAAGTTATGTGCAATCAAAATTTAGTTTTTTTATTCTTTTTCTTGTTGAAATAAAGAAAGGAGGTGTTTCTCCAGTTTGGATTCTCTCCCCCAAAGCCCCTGGCTTTGGAATTTGCTGCAAGAGTGTCCGTGGAGCTCGCTGGGCGCACTAGTCAAAATCCAGAGAGAGGTGCTCCCCTCTTTTGACTTCTCTTCCGCCAATGACTACTCCCCTCCTCACGTTCCTCCCTCTTCACCTCTAGATTGATATTGGCCTCTTTTCTCTCGATGTGGCTGTGAACCCTGGAAGGAGGAGAAAACAAATTATTGAGGTAGATATATTAATGAAGAATCGGTCTGAGTGTCTACGGCGGCCGAAAAAATCCTTCGAAGACTTCCTTGATGATGTCTCTTTTTTGTCTTCTTCTCCAAATTGTGGTCGCACGTCTGTCTTGCCTCAAGACCTTTTTTCCTCCCTTTCACAAGAGTTGCCGTGAGTGATCTATGGAGCTCCTGGGAGTCGTTCATATTGATTGAGGCGTGCCACATCTGCAGGAGAATGCCCGAATTATAGGGACTTGCTGGAAGACTGTAGTGCTGCAGCAAACGTCGGGTCAGGAACAGTAGCTCGCAGAGACTGCAACGTGTGTGCTTTTGGTCTTTGGCGACAAGCACCAGTACTGCTGGGCTGCTGTGCTGGTTGTCAGAGGGGCTGGGCTCGCCGGAACCTGCAGAGATTCGCTTGGAATTGCTGGAAACTGCCCAGGATCACATATCGTCTGGTCGTTTGCCGACTTTTGCTGCATATGGTGTCTCGATCGGAGGCTTACGGACAATCACGGAGATATGGCTGAGATTGTGGGACTCGAATAACTGGCAAGAAAAAGAAGAAACTTCTCTC
Organism: Eucalyptus cloeziana; assembly: GCA_014182715.1. Classification (NCBI taxonomy): domain Eukaryota; kingdom Viridiplantae; phylum Streptophyta; class Magnoliopsida; order Myrtales; family Myrtaceae; genus Eucalyptus; species Eucalyptus cloeziana. The sequence continues at coordinate 16,329,246 of CM024634.1, read as the reverse complement.
TTTAGCTTCTTTCATGAAAAGCGAGGCCATGAATCCTTCTCTCAAATTATGCAGCCTCGTGTCCCCATTGCGCCCGCCCTCTCCCTCGCCAACTCTTTTTCTTGTATTGCTATGCCTTTCTAGTGGCAGGAAATCAAATTTTGGGACAAGGAAATTTTTTTTTTTTTTGATTTCTTCTCAATCAAATGAAATTGGTTTTTATTTCCTCTCCTTTTTGCTATATTGCCAAAATCATGTGAATATGACAAGAGAACCATGCAACCCCTATACCAATTATTCCTCATTAATGGTGGTCAGTTGCCTTCGTGCACATTCCATAATCTTGACTGAATTTTCCAAAAGGCATGTACGCACATATACGCCAAAGATTATTGCCGAGTATTAACTATGTGACCAAATCTTGGATATAGTATGAAAATTCTAAACTGGCAAACATAATTTTCGGTCAGCTGAAGGGCAATGTGGGGTTGACCAGGTCTTTGTTCATACGGGGTTAAATCCAAGACCATCCACTTAAGTCCGTCCACTCCCAATCCGATGAATATACAAGTGTATGGGGTTGATTAATTACTACTGAAATGCTCCTCAAATCTATATGCAGTTTTAGTTGCATATTTTTGCTTGGGGTTGGGGTCAATCCCTAGTTTTTATATGTAATAAATAACTAATCATGTTGCCAAAATTTGGATATCAACATAACTTCTGTCCTTTGTAGTTCTTTGCCCAATTTGCGTATACGTGCCTTGCATACATTCTATACTCAGCACATGACAACAAACCATCTAATGAAAGAAACAAATCCCTACAAAGATTCAAACAAACAAATACAAGTCCGAGAAAAAAATATATTTGGTTACCTTTTATTAATTGCTCATGAATGCCATCCTCCCGCATTGGTTATCTCAAGTTCAGTTATTAATTTTTTTAAGGACTTAGGACTAAGTGTCATTGTTCTCTATTTTGAAAACTGCCCAAGCTACCAAAAATACTTGGTTACTGGTATCTCTCCCCACTGTAGTCAACAACTCTCCTTTACATAAACCCTTCAAAATAACATCCAACCAATTCTACAACTCTTCTATAACTAGCCAAAAATTCTTATTTCTGTGCATTAAATCAAACGTAAAATCTATCAAAATTAGGCCCATAGTCAGGTAATGGCCTCTCTACTGTTGGAGAACCATATCTAAGTGATTTTGATGATTTCCAAACTATCTTGAGTATAATACTGTGACATCCTCAATCTGACCCCAACTGATAGAATGAGATTACGGCGATGATCAATCTATAGAGGCGGATTACAACCGAGATTGATAGATGACGGAAAAGCTAAGAAAGCCACTTTGGGATGAAAATGTGGCACCCCTCGACGGCCCCCAAACTGTTAGGGTCACCACAAGTACCTTTCACTTTACCTTGAAAGTTCATTACTCTGATACCAAAGAATTTCATTGAAATTCATAACTCCTGGGGGTTTATATCTTTTGAACAGTCCCTACGCAGTAAATATAGCGGAAGCACATTCAACTATTCTCCGTCCTGAATTATAAAGCGATGCACACCAACTAAAACTTTTATAAGTTAAAGCCGAACACTTTTATTTACTTAACTTGATGGACATCATTAGTCGGTACATCAAAATGCTGTAGTCTCTATACTCGACTATACTTCAAAAGATGAGCGACATCTTTTCCAATAGTCGTATACATAAAGTCCATCGATCAGTGTCGGCGTCCAAAAGTTCCTTCCTCTGCTATCCTCCTCCTTGCAGTCATATCCAACCACTTGGTCCATCTGCTGGTGGTGGTGGCCGCAGAGGTATCTTGTCTAGTCTGAAATGTTAGTCCCCAAAAAGAGGTGAGTACAACCACTCAGCTGTAAAAGATCCACTAAACTATATTGTGCGTAGCCATCACAATCTAATTTCATGCAAGATAGACAAGACATGTATAATCAAAGGAAATGAGTGATGTACATCCTTTTCATAAAACCTCTCAATGCAATGACAAGTGAAATTTCAAAGCCAAGATGCACCATTTCAGTCACACGGGTCCTAATTATAGAACCAAATTATTATGACACGTCCCATTCCATGCCACACAATTTAGTCCTAAAACCATACCACACACACTTGGTAGAATCATCAATTTTAATATTCAAAAGGGTTTCACCTCCTGGAAGACCAATGTTTGCGTCCCTCTGGGCATTCGCACCCAACCTGGCATCGCGAAAGCCTCCGGCATTACGCCACTAGGCCACCGAGCATCCAGAGCGTGTTACATCACACTTCCGAGCATCTCGCATCCCACCTGGCATCACGAGGAATCTCCGGGGCCATGAAATTGGTACCCCTACTCTCCAGAATTACGTACCGACATACCACTGGGCATCCCCCGGAATTACGTACCAATATACCACCGAGCATCCCGACACTCCCGGGGAAACCTCCGGCATTCAGCCACTAGGGCCACCGGGCATCCACAAGGCATCGACTCATTCGATCCTTTGGGCATCCCGACTCCCAGGGCATCGTTGATCCGAGGGTCCAATGGTATCAAATTAACATCTTAATTTTCAAAAATACTTTCAAATGCAATGACAAGATGTCCCATGAATCCTTCATCAAATCTCGATATGGCATAATATGCCAATGCAAATATCATCATATCAAATAACAATTCAAGATGTATTCACCTTTGGGATAAATTGAACAATTTCGGAATAGAGACAACTCAAAACCATAATGCACAGTTTTAGCAAAATTTTTGGAATAACTCTTAAATGTACTTAGAAAATTCTAAAATTTTAGTATGTTAAATTAGAGACATAGATTGAAATTTTCCATGAAGAAAAATAAGTCTATATCTTACTGTATTAAGAGTAGTAATCGCTATAATCTTTACTAGCATCCTGTAATAGTTTCCAGATTTAACATCTACAAGGGAAATTCGTCTCACTGACCAAACCTTGTCCATTTATTCTCAAATTTTGATATGTTATTCCTCAGGATGTTTCCTATAACTTTTATTACGGATTAAAAGTTCAACTCTATCTAGATAAATACAGAAAATTCGTGGAATCATCAAAGGTCAGGCTGTTTTCTACAGAACAGTTTTTCTGTTTTAAAATGAATTGCTTCTATCTACACGTTCTTGTATTCATATAGCTATAACTATGAGTTAAACTCAATCTAATGGATGTTACTTTAAGTAAAATGATTCTATTCCTCATCTTCATCTCTAGAAATTAAAGTGACACAATATAAATGACTTTCTATCCATTTTCCTCTAAGACAGAAAACATCTAATGCTTTTCTCTTCATTTCCAGCTTAATCAAACCGTTTGTTTTACCACAAATTCATCATGTAGCATCTCAACACACTTACACAGTGTCTAAGAGTAGTCATAGTACATTTTCACTCACCTAGAATCCGTCATAACTCGGTACAAAGCACATACTCACATCTCGGCTCATGTAACTCAACATGCATCACCTTTTCTTCTCTCAGCACACACCATTACACCTCACTCAACAATCACAGCTCACTCATAATTAGATTTTGAGACATGCAAGCCTCAAATGCAACATGCAATATCAAATTCAGACCTGGTCTACTTGCACTACTTTAGACAATAATAGTCTCGCATTATATAGGTTAGTAGACTTTTACTTGCCTCAAGTCCGAAGCATCGACAGCAAGTAAAAACAAGAAGCTCGGGTCACGGACACGGCTTGATAACAACGAGTGTGAGCGATGGCGTTGGCGGCGTGCGTGCACGGCAAGAGGAAGCAATCCTCCTCTTCCTCTTTCTCTCGCTGCCCACTCTCTCACCCACTAATCTCTCTCTCTTGGTTTCTCTCTCTCACGTTCACTGCTCGCTATTCTCTCTCTCTCACTCGCGCCCGCTCGATCGTGGCAGCAAATCTCGGGGTTGAAAGTATAGTGGTCTAAAGGGTTGAATGGCTAAAGTTAGTATAAAAGATATCTCATTGACACATTACTTGGAATAAACCTCGGTCTCGCTTGATCATACGAAAGATTTCCGACAAGACCATAGTTTTGTCAACGATCGACATTACTTGAATGCAACGCATCGGTCCAACGATGAAAATGGAATGGTGTCCATAAATAATACCAATGACACAGTCCGACGATACTTCTATCGATTACTCATGGCCGTTGTATATTCAAGGGTTGTCAGAATTCTCGGATGCCACAATTCTCCCCTCCTTAGAGAATTTCGTCCTCAAAATTGGACATCTCTTATGTCTCATTGAAAAGGTGAGGGTACCTTTGCTTCATTTCCTTTTCGCTTTGCTATGTAATCTCTTCCACGTTGTGGCATCGCCCTAAGGTCTTAACTAGTGGAATTTGTGTGGCATCCCAAAAATTTCATGCAAATTTCTTATTGATTTATATTACAAAATTTTATGGCCATGTAAGTATTTGAGATTATGAAATTAAGTGGGAATCAAAGTAAATTATTAAGAGCAATTATGGGCTTATTTAGTATTGTTTTGGGCCATTTAAAAGTGGACTTTAGACCCAAAAGTGTTGGACCCAAAGTGGGCCAAGAGGCGCGGCCCAAGGAGCCCATGAAGTAGTCGACCAAGGCTGGCCCAAGCCCGGCCCAAATGAGGCCCATTAGCCTTGCATGAAGATCAACAAGTGGTGAGAGGGACTCTACAAGTGTCCTTCCCATGAAGCCAAGTGTCCTTCTTACAAAGACAAGTGTCCTTCCATGCAAAATTAACCAAAGGCAAGTAATTAAACAACTAAAATGAAAAGGGGAAGGGGGTGGTCGGACTAGGTGCCGAGAGAGAGGAGAGAAAGAGAGAAAGAGAGGAAGAGAGAAAGAGAGGAAGAGAGGAAGAAAGGAAGAGGAGACGCCGTCGAGCCCGCCTAGTCCCGCTGTCGTTCTTGCTGTGTTTTCCTTTGATTTGAGGCAAGTGAAGTCCAAAAACCTACTCTTTGCATTGCTGTGTTTATGTGTAGTAGGTGGTAAGTCTTGGTTGTGGTAGATGGGATGAAATTTTGGAGCTATGGAGAGGGATTCGTTGGTCATGCATGCTGTTTCTGAAAAGACCAGTTTGACCATCTTTGAGTTTGTGTGTTGCATGTGACTTTTTAGTCGGAATCTTGTTTTGATTTCTTCATGAAAGTTGTAGAGAACACCTTGAATAACAACATACTAAATTTTGAGACAAAATGGCTGAGTTTTGAAGGGTAACACCCTCCTTCTACGAAAATGTTAGATCTGAAGCTGTTTTGTTGACCTCTTGGTGATTTTGTGTGTTGCATGTCACTTTTTATTGAGAATTTCACTTCGACTTCTTCATGAAACTTGTATCCAACATCCTAAAGACTAACATACTCAAATTTGAGGTAAAATGAGCAAGTTTAACCGAGTGAATCGACCTTCTCTTGAAAACGGTAAATCTGGAAATACGGTACTGGACACCCGAGACTTCTTGGACCCATATGATGACTATTCTTTGGCAATTTCACTTAGATCCCTTAATGAAAGTTGTAGGGGACCTCTTGAAGCAAAACATATCAAAATTTCAGAGAAAAATAAGAAGGATAAGTAGGTAAAAACTCGATATTTCGGAGATAGGTATACTGGACGTTTCGGTGCTAGAGCCAGAAACTTCGTACGTCTGTAGAAAATTATCGAGAACGAATTGGGCCTAGATGTCTTCACGAAAAATCTACTTTAGGGTCTTGAATATAACCTGATAAAATTCCCGAATTTTTGAAGATCATTCGGGTATTTTAATCGAAATATTCCAAAAACTGCGCAATCTGACTTGTCCGAATTTTGCATGTCGTAATGTGTGAGCTATATCTTTTTGTGTGAATCTCTTTTGGGCATGTGTTCTTCATGGCATTGTTACCTTTAAGTCTTATCTAGCACATGCTCTGATTTGGTGATTTTTGAAGATCATATGGATGTGTAATTTAAATGTTTTCCAAAAATTGTGCAAATCTAGTATTTCGGACTTAATGATGTTGGAATGCATGGCCAATACTATTCTGTACAAATTTCTTTTGGAGAAATTTCCTTCACGTGATATCTTTATCTATATCTTAACGACAACATAGTTAAATTTCATGATTTTTGAAGGTCATTTGAATATTAAATCAACCGTGATATGAAAACTGTGCAATGTGTGTGTTTCGGATCTGGAATTATCAACATGCATGGCCCATATCTTTCTGTGCAAATTTCTTTTGGAGAAATTTCCTGCACGTGATATCTTTATCTATGTCTTAACTACAACATAGTTAAATTTCATGATTTTTGAAGGTCATTTGCCTATTTAATCGATTGTATTTTAAAAACTGTGCAATCTGTATATTTTCGGAACTTATGATATTGGAATGCACGGCCTATACTATGCTGTGATGTGTGATCTGTATGAATTATTGTGTGAATCATGATACTTTGGGTGATTATTCATGCATTGGTGTGATGGCTTTCATGCATTTCATATGACATTAAAGAAAATGATGAACTTTCCATGATCTCAAAGAAAGATTTCATTTAAACCATTTCATCAAAGGACAATTTTCCCAATGCATATTGCATGATTTCAAAAGAGTTATTTAAATCAATTGCATTGAAAATTTTAAGTGTGAAATTGGAAAAGAGATGTATGAGAATATGAATGACCATCAGAGGTGTGAGCCGACGATGCCCCGGGAGTGTCGGGATGCCCGGGGGTGTGTGCCGGATGTTCTCGGGAGTTTCGAGATGCCCAGTGGTATACGGTACGTAATTCCAGGGGGAATGCCTGGTGGTATGTCGGTACGTAATCCCGGAAGCCCTGGAGGTGTGTGCCGGGGGATTCCTCGTGATACCGGTTGGGGTACGAGATGCCGGAGGTGTGTGCCGGAGGTTCCTCGCGATGCCAGGTTGGGTGCGAGCGATAAATTGTGGGATGCAAACATTGGTCCCTGGGAAGAAAAATTGATGAGATCCTTGTGAAAGATAAGAATTGAAAGTGAATCATGTGCATGGGTGTATGCATATGGCATGATGCATGATCTGCTTATGAAAGTAAATAGATGTTATTTGATATTGAAAATGCGATCATGAAGGTATGAATGGATCTCATGGTGATGTATGCTTGATAGTATGGATGATATGAATCATGGTGGTATATGCACATATGGCATGGAGACATATGCATGAATGCTTGATGATAAGTGCATGGTGATATATGCACATATGGCATGGTGATATATGCATGAATGCTTGATGATAAGTGCATGGTGGTATATGCACATATGGCATGGATACATATGCATGAATGCTTGATGATAAGTGCATGGTGATATATGCACATATGGCATGGTGATATATGCATGAATGCTTGATGATAAGTGCATGGTGGTATATGCACATATGGCATGGATACATATGCATGAACGCTTGAGGATAAGTGCATGGTGATATATGCACACATGGCATGGTGATATATGCATGAATGCTTGATGATGAGTGCATGGTGGTATATGCACATATGGCATGGATACATATGCATGAATGCTTGAGGATAAGTGCATAGTGATATATGCACATATGGCATGGTGATATATGCATGAATGCTTGATGATAAGTGCATGGTGATATATGCACATATGGCAAGGTGATATATGCATGGCTGTAAGGTAAGGTATGCTTGAATGCATGAATGATATGTGCTTTGTTCATGATACCTTGATTGTTCTGTTTGACGCATTGAGTAGTTTGGTAGATCTTTACTGCTGAGTGGTTGTACTCACCCCTTTTGGGGATTAACATTTCGAGACTAGATAAGATTCCTCTGCTGCCACCCACCGTAGATGGATCAAGTGGTTAGATTTGACCGCGAGGAGGAGGATAGCAAAGGAAGGAACTTTTGGACGCCGATACTGATCAATGGACTTTAAGTATACAATTGTTGGAGGAGATGTCGGTCGTCTTTTGAACTATAGCCAAGTATAGAAAACCATGGCATTTCGATGTAACGACTAAAGATGTCCATCTGCTTTATGTAAATAAAAGTGTTCGGCTTTAACTTATAAAAGATGTTTAGTTGGTGTGCACTGTTTTCTGAATATAGGGAAGGGAGTTGTTGGTTATGCTTCTGTTATATGAATTACGCAAGGGACCGATCTAAAAGATGTAAACCCCCAGGATTGAAAGACCTTCAGGTCAAGCAAGAGAATGGAAATCGAACTATGGCGACCCTAACGGATTGGGGGCCGTTCGGGGGTGTCACAATTTGCTTCATTTGAAGAACTTACTCCTTTCGATCCAGTATTTGGATAAGCTCTTCCATATAGTTTACTTGCTCATCCACTTTGATGGCTTCATGATCGAGTACGTGTTACTAGCACCTAAAAGCAACTCATAAAATGGACTAGGGATCTACGAGTGAATACCCATTATTTGTTGTTCAAAGTTGGTCAACCATTCTTAGTCAGCATCCTAAGGTGTGCATTGTCATTATCTTCCTCAATTTCCAAATAAGGCTCCTTATCACTCCACATAAAACCTTTCGCTCTAATACCACCCGCTGTGGCACCCCCTCGATACGGCCCTCGATCTGTTAGGGTCGCCACAGGTACTATTCACTTATCCTATTACATACCACTCTGATACCTTTTTAATTATAGCGGATCCATAATTCAAGGGGGTTAATTAATTTTTTTTTTTGAAATGGTCCCGGCGTGATTTATATAACGGAAACATAATCCAATCTCCCTATCCCCTACTCCAACAACAACAATGCAATGCACAACAACTACGCATCAGATAAAAAGATAAAGCTGAGTCACTTTTATTTACATATTCATGATGGACATCTCGGGTCGGTACAGCAAAAAGCCAAGACTTTTAACTATGCTCGGCTATAACTCAAAAGAAACTCGACCTTACATCAGACATGTACACCTATCCATCATCAAGTGTCGGCTATCCAAGAAGTGTCATCTTCTACCAGTCGTACGTGCAATCACACCCAACCCGGTGCATCGGGCGATGGCGGCAGCAGCATCCCTAGCATCACCCTGCCACGTCGAACATGGACGGACAGGAACTCTTGGACTACGAGGCCCCCAGCTAAACCCACGTCGGACATAACCAAAACATGAACTCGGACAAACGCCAGACTAGGAACACTAACACAGAAATGCTCCGAGCAATCGACCTCAACATTAGATGGTAAGCCATAGAAAGTACCACGCGCGACCGGTGGCAGAGGCATCTTTTAATCTGAAATGTTAATCCCTAAAGGGGTGAGTACAACCACTCAGCAGTAAAGATCCACCAAACTACACAATGCAACAAGAAAAACAATCAAGATATCACGAGTAAAGCACATATCATCCATGCTATCAAGCATACATCACCATGCGGTCGTGCATATATCACCATGCAGTCGTGCATATCTCACCATGCCATCGTGCATATACCACCATGCAGTCATGCTTGTATTTCTATGAGGTTCATTCCATGCCATATGCACATACATACTCATGATTCATATCATCCACACAATCATGTGTATATCCCCATGAGATCCATCCAAGCCTTCATGATCACATTCTCAATGTCATATAGTATCAATTTACTTTTGAAAATACAGCAATTTTCGGATAAAACAGAATGCACTTCTTTAGTTAAAATTCTAGAAAAATTAGTAAACGGATTTAATAAATTCTGCAAATTTGACATGTTATAGACGAGACCTAGAGGAAAATATTTCATCAAGAGCATCATATCAAAAGAGCTTCATACAAATTGGTACGGTCCATGCATTACAGCCTTTAAAATTTCAGAACATCACCCTTGCACAGTTTCATTCACAAATTCGGTATAAACCCTTAACCAGCTCCGAAAATTCTGAAATTTTGATATGTTATAGAAAAAACCTATAGGTAAAATTTTTGTGAAGAAGTCGAAATCAAATTCGTTCTAGATTAAGAGCTATAGTCGATTTAATTCTCCCTATTATCGGTACAGTTTTCCAGATTAACCCCTTTCAAAGAAATTTCGTTTTACTTACCTACACATGTCCGTTTCTTCTTAATTTTCAGTATGTTATTCCTCAGAATGTCATCTAAAACTTTCATCACGGACACAAGATCAAATTTGAACCGGATAATTTTATAAAATTCACAAAATCACACTAGGTCAACATAACGATTTCCAGATCTAATTTCTTTAAAGAAAAATGATTTCACCAACCTATACTTGTTCATTTCCTCTCAAATTTTGATATGTTACTCTCTAAGAAGTTCTCTACAACTTTTATCAAGAGCATGTAGTGAGATTTCAACTAGATATTCACCTAGAATTCACGGAACCGCAAGGGGTCGGACTGTTTTTACATACAACAGTTTGATTGTTCTGGGAAAACTAACATTACTCACTAGAAATTAGCATCTAGCACCACAACCCAAGCATTTCTAACACCCATTTCACTTCACACACAAGCAAAATGTAGGCTAACGGACTCTACTTGCCTTAGGTCCGAAGAAAACAAGCAAGCAACGGTGACTCGGGGACTTCGAACACCGCACGGTCAACGGCGAAGCTAGGCGCACGCATGGGGGGCTTGATCTTCCTCTTCCCTCGCCGAAGCACCCACGTGAACCACCCTCTCTCTCCTTTCTCTCTTTCTCTCCTTCTCTCGCATGAACACCGTCTCTCTCTCTCTCTCTCTTGATTGCTGCCTCGCCTAATCCGCCCCTCCTCTCTCTAATTTTCTTCCCTTCAATGATTAGCTAGTAATCATCACTTTGCATGCAAGATGACACTTGGTTGATCCCCTTAGCCACTTGTAGATTTGCCATGCAAGAAGATGGGCCTCCCTTGGGCCAACTCCATCTAGTCCCTCTCTTGGTCGACAGCCCATGGGGCTCCTTGGGCCGGCTTTGGGTCATCCTTGGTCGACCCAACGGTGGGGAATGGTGGGCCGGTTCAGCCTTAAGAAATCAGCCCACACCTTCTCTTAATAACCAATCTTAATTCCTTACTTATATTTACTTAATTACAAATATTCACATGGCCATAAAATTCTGCAATAGTAATTGATAGAAATCCAACTTATAAAGTACATGGCCAAGAATGGAAATTTTTCTCATCAATTCATCTTTTAGCACAATCCTAGATCATTCATGAGCATGTGCTATATTCCCAATCAAAACAGCAGTCCATTCAATACTCGGCCTTAATCGATTACAATTCTTTGGTCTAAAGGCCATAACATAATTTAATGGCACTTCCATCACCTTTCCATAGGTCGTAATGCATCTAGAGGTCGCTATGAAATTTTAGGATGCCACACGATGCCTAAAGTTCAGAGTTTTTTGGGATTGGCTAGCTAGTATTGCCAATTTGCTGTCACAAAGTCAACGTTGTACATGTGATGGTTCAGGACTGGATCATTCTTGAAGGAATACGATATTCGGATTTCAAGTTCAAGGTAGGCTGCCTTTCAAATCTTATGGCTACTCTTTGAATTATACCCGAAGTGTAAACCGGGATTAAAACATTACAATCGATGCATCCAACAATTAAGAAGATTCTACAAGAGAGCCCTAAAAAGAGGAAACCAAACTTTCGGGTGACGGATGATGGAATCTTGAGGTTTCGAGGATGATTGTGTGACATCCTTAAAATTCGTCCCTATTGGGGATATGATAAGGGGTTTGCTTTTATCAGTATGCCATTAGTAGAGTTAGATTTTGATTTGGTTCATAAACCATTCAAGAGTGTTGAAGTTATTAGGAAAGACAATTTAAGGTTTCGATACGTACAACCAGAGTTTTCCTTTTTCCTTAACTTCTCTCATTTCCTTGAATTTTCTCACTTTCTCCCTCTCATGATGCCTTGCTGTGCCTTCACCATGAGCCACCGCCGCCGCCGCCGCCGCTCGTAAGCCTTGCCGCTGGATGCCATAGCCTAGTCTTGGAAGAGAGTAGCCTCCCTAACCCTTGATTAGGGTGGTAACTACGCTTAAGAGTTGTGTTAGAATTGGTTTATGGTTTATGGTGATTAAATTAGGTGATAAGTGGATTAAAATGGTAAGTGGTTGTGATAGACTATGCGATAACTAGATGTCATTAATTATCGTGGTAGGTTATCTTTAGATATGATAAGTTATCGCGAAAGGCTATTGTTAGATGAGATAAGTTATCGTGATAGGCTATCATTAGATGTCATAAGCTATCGTTATAAGTTTTCGTTGGATGCAATGAGCTATCTTAATTGTCATAGGTAAATATTATGTTGTGGTTTTTAATGCCATATGTCTTTACTATATCCTAATTTAAAGGATAGTAGATGCTTATGTAATTCCAAAGTTGAAAAGGGTAATTATTCATAGCATTCTGTGGTTCTAAGTAATGAAAGACTATTTTGAAAGGCGATAGGCCAAGATTATTTGATTTGATATTGTCATTGGAAGCGACTTGTCAAGTTATTGGATGTACTTGTTCTATGTGTGATGGCTCTTGGACGTACGTGGAAGCACACCGGGTCAAGTCTATCTCTTGGATCGGCCCTGCTGAGGTGTATGTTTCCCAAACCAAGTTCGATACTAAATCGGTGATCATGTCACGAAGGGTCGGTCCCTTCCTAGCCGTGATGCGACGTTGATTTTGGTACTAGGCCGGTGATCATGTCACAATGAATTTGTCCTTTCTTGGTCTTGGAGCGATTTTGAGGCATATTGTTTCCGTTCTTGATTGGAGTTAGCTTGATGCTCAACATATCTTGTCAAACCACGGATTCTCATTGATGCATTCATACTTGACTAAAGAGAAAGATCAAAATGAGCGTGAGTGGTAGCATGCGCATGTGATCACATAAATGACCCGATGCATATGATTATGTGGGGTGATGGTTGCTCTTGATGCATATGCTTACGTGGGATAATGCTTGATTAAGTTTGGATCCCCCCAAGTCAATAAGATTCCATTCATGGACAGATTTAGGAAAGAACTCCTTAAGAATGGCGTCCTGAGGCGTATGACTACGTGGGATGTTACCATGCTCGATGGGGCAAGATGATGCCCAATTACGTCGGATGACTGCGAACCTTCGATTAGCCTTGAGCCCTGAGTGGTCGTAATAATCTAAAAGTATGGTCTTGGCGTCGGGGGTAGCGTGGTGGAATGGGATGCGATGATATTCTCGAGACGCCACGTGTGCAATGTTCATGAGTACTGAATGCATAATATGAAAGTAATGTTATGACTTGCACAAGTGTGGCATGAAGATATATGAGTTGCATGAGACATGTGTGTGAATGAAATATCATATTAGTGGTTTATATGGCATGTGCATGCTCGATTAATCTAGCCTATGAAATTGAAAAGTATATGGATTTGTATACTTGTGATTGGTCCCAAGAATAGTATGGTAGTATGGGATGCCATGATACTCTCGAGACACCAATGTGTGTAAAGTGCACGAATGTTGGACGATATGAAGAGAATGATGCTATAGTCTACACATGTGTGGCATGGCTATAAATGAGTTATATGAGAAAAGTGCATGAATTCAATGTGATTTGTACGCGTTTGATTAAGACTGTGCATGACGCTGTTTATGAATTGAGAAGTATGAGCCAATCCTGCAGATCGATGTTTGAGCCAGAAAGGCACGGATAAGATTGTGGATTTATACGCCTTTGATTAAGACTCTACAGTTTTAGATTGTGGTATGGTGCATGTAGTGATTGTTATTCATGCCTAGATTATTAAATTGTGAACATCGTATGCTTAAGGGAATGGTGCACTCACAAAATTATTGTTTATGTTATAATTGAGCACGTGGTAGAGTATCGTATGTTGAATGCCCTAATTCCTATTTATAGATAACACAAAGCAAGTTTGTTATATATCTGTCATCGATAGATAAACTGCATGTTAGGGAGTCTCTGAGGCAAAGACCCCTCCCACGTGAGGTTTAGGGAGTTTACTTTCTGAGTCTATCTCACTTCATGTTGTTTAAACTTTTTCAAGCCTTAATGATGGGTATGTAGATGGGCACGTACTAGACGCTTAGGAGATACCACTTTTTGAGGTTGCCTTAGGGAATAGAGGTGCTAGGATAACCCCAACCCTTTTGGACAAGTACGAAGGAATCTGCTATGCAATGTATAAATGTGATCTTCCAATGCTTAAATGGAGGTGTAATGTGTAGATATATGGAAGTGTGTTGGGATGCGTGTTTTATGCTATCCTTGTTGTTTGTTAATGGTTGGGAAATGTTTATTCAACTTCCTCTTGCATATGATTGAAAGACAAAATGAATGGATTGGCGACGCGTCTTAGGACATCGTAATCAAATGACCGAAGAGATCGTGCGATGACGCGCACTCGAGGTTCAGGGCTTGAAAGATTATGCATACCCGATAATATAGAACTCAAGGAAGAGATCGTAATTAACACGCATCAAAGTAACTACAACATACATCTAGGTAGTACGAAGATATACAAGAACCTCCAGTAGTATTACCGATGGAATGACATTAAAACTAATGTCGCGAAACATGTGGCAAAGTGCTTCACATGGTAGCAATTTAAAGCTCAACATTGCAAGCTTGGTGGATTGCTATAAATGCAAGAGAGGCAAATCATCTGGAGCATTTCACGATGAACTTGTAATGACTCCATTTGGTTTATGGTTCAACGACTAGCAAAGTCAGTCTACTTCATTGCGGTACGAAAGGATTATGGCATGATAGGTCTGGTGAGTTGTATGTCAGGCAAATCATTCGGTTCCCGAGAGGATCACCTCTTATGGGGATCTCAAGTTCATGGTTGCATTTTGGAAAAGTTTACAAATGGCCGTGGGAGTGAAATTGTAGTTTGACATGGCTTATCATTCGCAGATGGATGGTCAATCTGAGAGGACCATTGGAGAATAAGGTTATTCCCTTAGTCAAAGTTGTCTAGTAATATAATGACATTGAGGGAGCAACCCGAAAAAGCAAGGACATAATGAGACGCCAATATCCTTAATGGGTAATCTTGTAAATTTTCAAGATGAAATTTCTTGAATGGGATTCCAATAGTGGAAAATCTTTGAGGCAAGATTACAATGATAATCGATAGACCACGAAAACGTTGAGGAGGTCACTTTAGGGCAAATAAGGACCCACATGAGCCCAATGGGCCCCCATGCCCATGGATGGGTGGCCCAAGGGCCTCACACGCAAGGGAAGTGTGGTTCATGGAGGCCATGGACCCTAAAAGCCCAACTTTAATACAAGGTCTTGTATTAAATGCACTCATGTTCATGAATAGTACTAAATCTTCTTGCATAGTCTTGTTTGCGCTCTCTTCAAACTATGGACAAAAAGGGAAAGATGGGAAAGGGCCAAGGGAGGGGATAGCCACTTGGACGAAGAAGCGGGATGAGGTCACTCCTAAAGCCTAGCCTACCTCCCCAAATTCCCATGTGCATATCCACTTCATTGATGGCTTAGGATCTTCTCCCTTCAAGATACCTCCTTTTCCAAACAAATACTAGGTTGAGAGGATTTTGTGGGATCATGACGTACAAGCATTAATTGGCAAGATCTCCTCTTCATTCTCTCTCCTCTTCTCCCTTTAATCCCATGGCACACCCCCCTCTCTCCCCCTCTTCTCTCATTTTTCTCTCGTTTTCTCCTTCTATCTCTCCTTATGCTCCCTTTCCATTTGCATCCCACTTTTCAAGCCAGTTTTTTCCTTGTTTCCTCTCTAGATCTCACCGGCCACCGTCCACCACGCATGTCCACCGTTGAGATGCCGTTCCTACATTGCCTTGCCCGTCGTCGTGCCAGGTCTTGGAGCTAAAGTGGAGGTTGTCTAGCATTAACTGCTGCCTTCCTCTTCCTCCTTTCTCTCTCGACTTAGACTATTGCGAAGCCTAGAGGCCGTTTTTCCACCTTGCGGCCATCGTGACGCTACAATAGGCCCCCACCATGACTTGTTGAGGTATGACCTGCAACGGCAACTACCACTGCCGTCCAACCTTGCCACACCTTTGTCGTCGCTTATCGAGCTTGGAATTGGGAGTGAGTGACTCTCTAGCCCTTGTTTAGGGTTGTGGTTACACTTAGGACTTTGAGTACCACTAGATTAAGGTTAAATGATGCTTTGGTGATATGATAAGTAGGTTTAAGCAAAAGGTTAACGTAAGTTTCCAGTAGGTTATCGGATAGGTTATTGTAGGTTTTCGATAGGTTATCATAGGTTCTTGATAGTTTATCGTAGGGTTGCGATAAGTTATTGTTAGTGTCCAATTGGTTATCGTAATAGGGTATTGTAGGTTAGGATAGGTTATGATGGCATGTGATAGGTCATCATAATAACTTACCCTTAAGTGCAATCACTTATCTTGCAAATTGTTTTAGAATGGAAATTAATTTTTCATGGCATCTCATAATCTTAACTAATTATTAATGTAAGGATGTGTAGAAAGATGACATGTTCAAATGTTTAAGTGATATGTTGTGGTGGTGTGATATGAGATGCAAGCATAACATGGTTGTACGTGGCATACATTGTTGCTTATTAAATGAGCATTACACACTCATGCATCGATTAATGAGAAAGAGAAGAAATGAGCTTGAGTTAGATATGCTCATATGATCACCTAAATACCATGATGTGTATGATTATGTGAGGTGATACTCGATTAAGTTTGAATGCCCCACTGTGAATAGGATGCCGTTCGTGGATGGTGCATGATTATCTCAATACGTGAGGGTAGAGCAAGAGCTTTACTATTGATTTGCTATCTATAGATAACTGATAAATGTGATAAATGTAGGCTGGCTCCGAGGTGAATTGTCTAAGTACGTGAGGATTGGGGAGCTTATTCTTTGAGCTTTATCTGTTTGTTTATCGAAAGCTTAAGCTTGTCAACCAAGTGTGCTGAAGCAACATTGGTGCAACTCTTACCATCGACAATTATAGAGCATACCTTCTCATTAATAGTACAACACGTGTGAAAGATAACCTCCCTTTGCTCATTATCAATTTAAGAAACTTCAACATGTAAGAATCTACGAATACCTTCAATACTAATCCTTTGTTGCCTTAAGGAATTGAGTTTGAGGAAGCAAGAACCTCTTTTTCATCCACATCTTGAGTTTTTCTCAAGACTTGAATCGGCCTTTTCCTTCTCTTGCTCGTGTATGCTTTAGATCTCTTCGCGTTCGAGTAGAACTAAAAGTCAAAGATAGGTTCAGTTGTGTGCAGCCAATCAACAAAGTTGTTGGGGTTGAGACTACCTCTAACACTCTTGATTCGACTCCAAATTTTCGGAACGGTATTCAAATGTTGGTAAATCTATGAACCAAGATTTCAATGAGGATCGGCAAATAACAAAAGTGCCAAAAAGTGAAATTTAGGGTGAAAACATGACTTTCGTCAACGGAAGGTGAAAACTCAAAAAAGTAAAAACGGGCCGTGGGACCCACGAGCGGCCCTAATGGGCCCACACTTGTGAATGACTGCCCAAGGGCCTCATGTCCAAGGGAGGGGGGTGGCCTAAGAGGGCCATGGGCCTCCAAGCCCACCTTAGCTCTATTTTTTGTTTTTGTTTTACACCCCGTAACTCTTCCTTAGCCAGGCTCTTGTAAAATCTCGCATTAATTAGTCACCATATGCATGAATAGTGCCAAATCTACATGCAATGACCCAATTGACTCTTTTCAACTAAGGATAAAAGGGCAAAGTTCGGAAGGGGCGAATGGAAGGGGCGGCCACAGCTTGATGGAGAAATGGGGAGTACTACTTAGAATGGGCAAGATCTCCCATTTTCTCTCTTTCCTCTTCCTCCCCCAAAACCCACGGCTTCTCTCTCTTTTTCTCCCCTCTCTCATTTTCTCATTTTGGCTTCTCTCTTTCTCTCTCTCGTTGTGGGAACCGAATCACCTTTCTTTCAATCCATCTCCTTCGCAAACCTTTTTCAACCAATTCTTCTCATTATCTCACCGGCCACCATCCATGTTTCTTATCTAATGTTGAGCTGCTTTTTCCGTTGTCATGCCGGATCTAGGAGTTGAGGAGGAAGCTATCCAACGCCTCGATGTGGCTCTGTCTCTCTCTCCCTCTTTACCCACAGTTTGGACACCGCGAGCCTAGGAAGGTCCTCCGACCGCCATCCCCCCACGGTACCTCCTCTGGAACGCCACCACTTCCCCTCATCACGAGCTATTGGGCCGTGACCAGGAATCTCTGCCGGCTGTCCAGCCTTGCTGCACTTTACTTATTGCTTGATGAGCTTCGATTTGAAAGTGAGCGACTTTCCAGCCTTTATTTAGGGTTGTGGTTCCACGTAAGACTTAGATTAGTGTTAAATTAAGTAGGTTTCACTGATAGTTTATTGTAGGGTTTTGATAAGCTATCATGATAAGTGGCAAAAGAACGCTTCAAGTGCCATAACTTGGCATAAAGGGACACTTAAGTGCCATAACTTACGAAAGGTACACTTAAGTGCCAAAATCGGAGCAAAATGGATCACATGAGTGCCAATTCGGTCAAAATCCGACCAAAACGCTAACGTGTCAATTTTGCGGCGAAGCGAGTGCAAAACGACGTTGTTTTGGTGTTGACGTGGTAAAAAAATTAATATAAAATTAATTAAATTAAATTAATTTAATTTAATTTAAAAATAAATTTATTTAAAACATTTAAAAATATTAAAAATTTAAAATATTTTTAAAAAATTAATATTTAAAAAAATTAAAAAATTTTAAAATTTAAAAAAAATTATAATATTATAAAAAATTTTAAGAAAAAGGGAGGCGGCCCCAATTGACCCTCCCCCACCTTCCGGTTACGGGGGGAGGCGGCGGCGGCGGGCTCGGCCTCGGCGCGCCGACTTCCTCCTCCTCCTCCTTCGTTTTTTTTAAAATCAATATAAATTATATTATTATTATTATTATTATTATTATTATTATTATTATTATTATTATTATTTTGTTTTAAATTTAATTTAATTAATTTTTATATTATATTAAAATTCAACTTATGCCAAAACAACATCGTTTTGGCCGATTTAAGGGTTCTATTCTGGCCAACACCCGAAACGACGTCGTTCTGGTCCTAACGTGGTAAAAATTCAATATAAAAATTAATTAAATTAAATTTAAAAATAAATATATTTAAAAAATTAAAAAATTAAAAAATTTACAAATTTTTTTTTTAAAAAAAAATTAGAAAAGGGAGGCGGCTGAGGGCTGAAATATTTTGTAAATTTTTAAATTTTTGTAAATTTATTAAATTTTTGTAAATTTTGTAAATTATTTGTAAATTTTTAAAACTTTTGTAATTTTCTTTTAATTTTTTAAAATTTTTAAAATTTAAAATTTATTTTTTAAATGTTTGAAATAAATTTATTTTTAAATTTAATTTAAATAATTTTTATATTATATTAAAATTTAAATAATGCCAAAACGACGTTGTTTTGGCCGATTTAAGCGTTCTATTTTGGCCAACACTCGAAACGACGTCGTTTGAGGTGAATCGGGCGACTCGGCTCTTCGATAAAACACATCGACGAGAAATATTAATATTTTAATGCCACGTATGGTTTCCAGCCAACTTCGCCGGAGATGGCACTCGGGTCCCACTTTTCTTAAAATGTGGACTTAAGTGTACCTTTAGTAAGTTATGGCGGCTTAAGTGTCCCTTTCTACCAAGTTATGGCACTCAGGGGTCCGCATGTCCATGATAAGTTATTGTTGGTTTCCGATATGTTATCACGAGAGGTTATCTTGTTTTGCCGATAGCTTAACATGATAGAATTTCCTAGGTTCCGATACGTTTTCGCGGTAAGCTTTTTCAATTTCGATAATTATTGAGATATGATAAGAAAGGATACACGATAAGTTATCATTCTGTGATATGTGATAAGTGTTGAGTTATTACGACATGTTATATTATGGTGAGATAAGTTATTGTATAGGATGGCATGCGATGAATTATTCTAATAATTTATCCTCAATTGCAATAACTTATCTAACATTAATGAGTCTTCTTGTGCAAAGATTGCTTGTTGAAATGTTCAAGTGATGTATTGGTGTGACATTCTCATTCCGACTTTGATTTTCAAAACGAAATTACATCGATATTCAATTTTCTAACGAGGTTACAAAGAGGATTTGTAGGCCGCAAAGCAATGAAAAATATCACTTTGTGACAAAAACTCGGTTTTTCATCGGAAGGATGTAAAAATTCAGAAAAGTGAAAATGAGCCATGAATGAGGACCCACATCGGCCCAAGCCCACATGTGGGCCTAATGGGCCACCCAAGTCTTTTTCATTCATTCCAAGTCCCTCATTAATAACCCATGTGCACGGATAGCGGGTGAATAGTGCCTAGAACAAGTGAAATTACCAATTTGCACTTCTAGCCTAATAAAAAAAAAAAAAAACCCATATGCATAAAGAAAGAGATGGGCACCCAATGAAGAGAGGAGAGAGAAGATGATGTCATGCCTATCCTACTTATGCTATTTTCTAGCCTAGGCATGATGAGTTCATTAAATGGCATTAATGGAACTTGGGGAGGAAGTAAAGCAAAAAGCAATCTTGGCCCTCCATTCTTGGCTTGGAGGGCAAGGTCTCTTAGCCATCCAATGATTTGGATATGAATATCTCTCTCGCCCTAAATTTGTTCATACCTCTCCTTCTCTTTGCACCCTATTTCTCTCCATTTTGCCTCTCCTAGATCTCACTTGCAAACCCATAATCCATCATTCACCATCTAGAGTCGCCACTTCTGCATCGCCCTCCTCACCACTGGGCTGAGTTTGGGCTGCGAAGTGGTGATCGTCCAACCCCTCAAGGCACCACCCACAGCCTTACCGTGCTTTGTTTGGAAAGTGACTAGCCACCCTCGAGCATCAAAGCTGCTATCTAGCCCTTGCTGCACCTTCGTTGCCACTAACTGAGCTTGGAATCATAAGTGAGTGGCTTTCTAACCCTTGAATGGGTTGTTATTGCACTTTGGACTTATTTTAGGGTGAGATTAAGGGTAAATGGTGCTTTGATGATGTGGTAAGTGGATTTTGAATGATAACTTACTTAGGATTTTATCACGATATGTTTTGTTGATAAGTTATCATGTGTTTTGTTGATAGGTTATTGCAAAAGGATATCACATTAGGCACTTCCAATGTTTGATAAGTTATAACCAGTTATGCGGTAAGTTATTAGGATGTGATAAATTTTTATGCTGTGATATGTGATGAGTATTAAGTTATTGTGACACGTGATATTAAGTCAATGTATAGGATATGATGGCATGTGATAGATTATTCTAACAACTTATATTCACTTGTAATAATTTAACTTACCTTGTTGAGTATTTTGTATGCCATGAGTTCTAATTTGATTGATGTATTGTTGGTTGCTAAAGTTGAATATAGTGCATGCTAATGTATCTTTTAGAATGAAAAAATGATAAAGGTTATGGTATGCGTTGATTATAGCCAATTAATAAGCATGTGGGATATGTGGAAGTGATGTATGTCGGTGATATGATGTGAATAATTTGTGTGACATCCTAGATTTTCGATCCTATTTTCTACTAAATAAATCGGACATTTCATTGACGCGCCTATAGGTCTATTCTCAGAGTTGATCACTCTCGAAATAACTCAACTATCTGGGGAAATCATTAAGGACTTTAAGGCAAATAGACTTGAGAATTCGACCAGAAATCGGCTTCTCGACCATGCTCATCCTTAGAGGCTAGTAATGCATAATATAAAATCGATTTGAAATTAGAGATGGGTTGGTTCGACTGAGATGTGTGGCTAATCGTGGGTGACACTACTAAATTGGAAAATTCTCATCGATCGGCACTAGACTAATCTTCCTATTGTTTTGAGACCCTGTGTCCGTATTTGAATCCTCGAAATTTTCATGACAATCAAGAGTCACCAATGAGTTGAGTGGATTCATTGTGACTCGAAGAAAATCGACCATGGGTCATATGCATCCAAAAGTTCTTAAAGTTACTCGGTAGCCTAGGTCACGCTAAAAACGCGCCGAACGGAAATTAATTGCGAATTCAAGTCCGATTTCAGAAATTGAAGATTCTATCATGTCACAATAAATTCTAGGAGTGTCAACTCAATCTCAGAAGATTTTTCTGCAACCCGAGACTTTTTGGGAAAAAGTCGTCTTAGGACCGTTTTTGTGCAGAAAAAGCCGAGGACCGTTTTTTATCGCGTAATTGGGATGCAAGATGGTTCGAGTGGTGAAGAAAAAAAATAATTTGAGTATTGACTCAATAACGGGATTTGTTGAGGCCAAATGAGATTGAATCAAGGAGGAAATGGTGTCCAATTGGCGGGAAAATGCTTGGAAATTCGTATGCCCCCTTTCCCCACAGTCTTTGGATCATTTCAAGGGTTATGAGGTGAGCATTGGTGGCTCATTGAGCGCCAAGGAAGCCAAATTTGGTGGACAAGTTCAAGGAGACAAGCTTGTGGAAGAAGTTGGCTTGGTGGAGCCCTTGTCTCCTTTCCTTGCTCACCAAGCCCACCGGCCAGCCTTCCTCTCTCTTTACCCTTGCTATTCGAACCCTAGGAGCTAGAGGAGCAGCCAGCTGTGTTGTCCACCCCACACGCTACCGTGAACCGCACGCCTCATCGGATCGCCGTCCGCCGCCCGCAAGCGCCATCTGCGCCTGTCACCCCTTGCCGCGCCTCACATCGTCATCTCCACCTAACCGTGCATCCAGCAGGCTGTTGTGGATGCCTGGTCCATAGTGAGCCACCACCGAAGCTCGCTGGAACCTGTTCGGCGCCAGTTGCCTCGCCAAGCCATCCACCGGTCCACCATGAGCCACCACCACCAAAGCTCACCTGAGCCTGTTCGATTGCCATTTGCCTTGCCAAGCCATCCATTGGTCCACCGTTGTCTTCACCTCGGCAAACCACTTTGTTTTCCTTTGTTTTGTAGCAAGAACAGAGTACAAATTTTGTGGGTTTCGCAGTGGCTTCAAGGCCCGTTTTGAGGTCAATCCCAACCTTGAAACCTAGGCCCGCTTTGGAGAAAGTGAGCCCTCATCGCGTTCCCAACGATTTGATCCGATCAGATCTCGAATCAAGTGAGTTTAACTCACTAATCCCTATTTAGTAGACTAATGATGCTTAGAGGTTGATTAGATTTAATTAAGCGCAATTAGGTGGATAGATTATATTAGAATAATTAAATTAGGGATTTACCTATGCATGTTAGGCAAATGGTTGGTGTAGTTAGCAAGGAAATAGGTCATAGTATTTATTGCATGAACCTCAAAAATTTTCTGAGTCCGTTTCGGAGTCCAATTAGGCATTACGGGCCTAAGTTAGATTTGTTGCATTTATTTATTAATTTTCGTAATTATTTAATTATTTATTTATTTTCCGGAAATTAGACCGGGATGGTCGATGACCGGAATTTTATGTTGATTATCGGGGTGCAATCTATTGGATTTAGCAAGTGCTAGATTGTGCTAACTTGATTTATTGATGATTTTAGGATTTATTTCCTAAATTAATTAATTTTGGTAATTAATGGGAAAATTACCGGGCGTTGGTCTACAGCACCAAAAATCTATTTTTGGATTGCTGAAAGAAGTGGGATGATCAAAAGTAAAATTATTGTATTTTGGCTAAGGCTGATCGTGTACCCACACACAAGTAATTTTATCGGGTATGATAAAAATGATAATTTGATTGTATGGCCTTTGTCCATTCAAAAGCACCCCTCTTCATGCATTCAATTAAATGAGCCATGACGGTACTAAAGTTTTTGACAAAATGTCGATAAAAAGAAACAAGTCCATGAAAACTTCTTACATCGGAAATGGACTTCGGAACCAGCCAAGTCTTCATAGCTTCCACCTTGGTTTGATCAATAGAGATTCCATCTTTGGAAACCACATAACCAAGAAACACAATGCTTGGAGAGAAGAACTCACATTTCTCCATTTTCACATATAGTTTTTGTTGTCTCAAGACATTAAACATCTATTTTAAATGAGAGATATGCTCCTCCTCGTTCCTGCTATAAACAAGAATATCATCGAAATAAACGACAAATCGACCAATAAAGGAACGAAGAACCTCATTCACAAGTCTCATGAAGGTACTCGGAGCATTAGATAATCCGAATGGCATAACCAATTACTCATAAAGGCCTCCCTTGGTCTTGAAAGCTGCCTTCTATTCATCACCTTTTCGCATTCTAATTTGATGATAACCACTCCGCAAATCTATCTTTGAAAATCCAAAAGAACCATATAATTCATCAAGCATATAATCAAGTCTAGGTATAGGGGACCTATACTTAATTGTGATGTTGTTGATGGCCCGGCTATCAATACACATTCGGTATGTACAATCCTTCTTAGGTACCAGTAGAGCCGGAACAGAACATTGACTCATGCTTTTTATTCTTTGTTGATAAGTTCATCGACTTGTCTTTGCAACTCCTTTGTTTCCTCTGGATTACATCGATAAGTTGGCTTGTTTGGTAGTGGAGTACCAGGGATCAAATCAATTTGATGCTCAATACCTCTTATGGGAGGTAATCCAAGTGGCAAATCCTCCGGAACACATCTGCAAATTTTTTCAACAAGCAATGCATTTTTGGATGTACAAGTCGCTCTATCACACTCTTTTTCTCAACCACAAGCAAAGCAAATACATCTTTTGTTTGCTAATGGCTCTCTCAACCCGTGTCTCACTCAAGAATAGATTCTCCTTACAAGTGTTTCCCTCCCTAGGTTGATTATTATGTATCGAAGAATGATTCAAGGGTAAAAGAGTAATGTATTTATGTTCCTTATGAAAAGAGTATGTGTTTTTCTGACCATCATGCATAGCATTTATATCAAATTGCCACGGTCTACCCAATAACAAGTGGCATGCCTCCATAAGAATCACATCACATACAACTTGATCTTGATAGTTCTTCCCAATCGAAAATGATATAAGAACTCGTTTGGTTACCTTGACATCATTCCCTTGATTAAGCCATTGGAGCTTGTATGGTTGATGATGTTTCGTTGTTGGAAGCTTTAGCTTGTCAACAAGAGTTGTCGAAGCAACATTGGTGCAGCTCCCACCATCGATGATCACCGTAAACTCTTTTCCGTTAATAGTGCAACGGGTGTGAAATATATTCTCCCTTTGCTCTTTATCAGGAGAAACTTCAACATGCAATGCTCTTCGGATGATCAATAGCTCACCATCATTGGCTTTCTCCACAACTTCTTCTTCCCCTTTAGATTCAGAAACATTTTGGTCTTGATTGCCCTTAGCCTCTTAAAGCGCCGAATTGATCTCCTCAATTTCTTGAAGAGTCATAATTCTCCGATTTGGACAATTTGCTTGTAAATGCCCAAAACCATGGCACTTAAAGCATTTCCTTGCATCGCCTTCAAACTTCCTTTGGACTTCTTTGGAAGCCTCTGCAATTTTTCCCTTGCCTCTGTCTTTTGTTGACGTACTCTCGCCCTTGCTTGATGAAGCACTCTTAAAATAGGATGTCGCCTTTTTTGAGGTTCTGGAGGAAAACCTCTTGCTCTTCAATTGTTTTTCGACTTTTATGGCTAACTTGCATACATCTTCATAGGACCAATAAGGTTGAAGTTCAACCATATCAGCAATTTCTCGATTCATGCCTCCAATGAAACGAGCGATGGTTTGCTCAGGAACTTCTGGAACTTCATACCTCATTTTGAGTTGTTCAAACTCATGAATGTATTCTTTAACACTCATCCCTTGTTGTCTTAGGGAATTCAGTTTGTGGAACAAATCTTGCTTATAGGTGTTGGGCAAGAACCTCTTCTTCATCAACTTCATGAGTTTTTCCCAAGACTTGATTCGGCCTTTTCCTTCTCTCGCTCATTGATGCTTTAGATTCTCCCACCATAGAGAAGTATATTTTGTTAGCTTTAGGATAGCAACCTTACATTTCTTCTCATCCGAATAGGACTTGAAGTAAAAAATTTGTTCGGTTGTGTGTAGCCAATCCACAAAGTCGTCGGGATTGAGATTACCGTCAAACTCAAGGACCTCCACTTTAATGTCTCTTTCATCCTCCTTATGCCTCAGTCTTCATCTTCGAATTTGATATTCATAATCATTAAAGTTGTCTCCAGTGGAATCGGAATTGCCATTAAACTTTAACGAGATTCAAAATCGTCACACCGATGACGTTCATTGGGACGCCTTGCTGGCTGTCCATGTCTTGTTGGATTCTCTAGAAGATTGAGGACTCGCTCCATTTGTTGCTGAAGATTTTGGGTTGCGTGATCTCGCATTTCATTGTGCGCTTGCTCCAAAGTCAAGCCTCTTGGAACTTGACCACTCAAATGAGTTGAACCTTGAGCTCTGATACCAATCTTTTGATGCGTGATGGGCGAGTGATTGCAGAATGAAAAGTTTTCTTTTGGGATTTTTTTGGTTAAGTGTATACGGGGAAGAAACAAAGGGTAATAAGAAAAGATAGAACGATCTTCTTCCAAGGTATAAAGACCATGCCACCAACCGAAGTTGAGGATAAAGATCTACGAAGTTCACCACCAAGGCCTAAAGCTTCCACCATCCAAGGATAAAGGACTTCAGGATAAGAGCAACTCACCATCAAGGCCTAAAGATTCCACCAGCCAAGGATAAAGGGCTTCTTGGCTCACCACCAAGGAGTGATCTATGCTCCAAGGATAAAGAGATTGAAAGGAGTTATCCAATCTCTGAAGAAATTCACTCAAGCAGAGGAAATCTCACAATTTTCATTCATCAAATTCGTATGTCCATACATTGGATATTTTTCCCCTATTTATAGAAGGATTTAAGACTTAGGAAATATAAAAAACAGACTTTAATGACCTAGGAACTTAAACCTTTGCCTCTTGAAAATTACATAACAATAAAGACACCTAGGAACTTAGGAAATGCATTTATTAGCACGGGAACTTGCATTCTTGAACCTTAAGCCTTCCAAAATTCGTGCTCCTCCCTTGACCAGAAAATAATCCTCTTGAAATTTCATCAATTGGTCATGCAAGACGTCTAAAATGGCCTCCCATCGATAGTTATCGACATACCACAAACTATTGATAAGTAATTGACATTATTCATTCAAAATGATCCATCGAAGCACATAATGCCCAATTTCTTTCTTGGCATGGATAAGCATTGATGGTTCTGAGTTGGTCGATGGAGCTACATTGGATGCTTCCGCATCAATAGGGTACCTATACTTAATGGTGATGTTGTTGATGGCCCAGCTATCAACACACATTCGATATGTACCAACCTTCATAGGTACCAGTAAAGCCGGAACAGAACATTGACTCATGCTTTCTCGAACGTATCCTTTGTCGCTAAGTTCATTGACTTGTCTTTGCAACTCCTTTGTTTTCTCTGGATTGCATCGATAAGCTGGCTTGTTTGGTAGCGGAGGGGATCAAATCAATTTGATGCTCAATACCTCTTATGGGAGGTAATCTAGGTGGCAAATCCTTCGGGAACACATATGCAAATTCTTTCGACAAGCAATGCATTTTTGGATGTAAGTGTTGCTCTATCACACTCTTTTTCTCGACCACAAGCAAAGCAAATACATTCTTTTGTTTGCTAATGGCTCTCTCAACCTGTCTCACTCAAGAACAGATTTTCCTTACAAGTGTTTCCCTCCCCAGGTTGATTATTATGTATTAAAGAAGGATTCAAGGGTAAAAGAGTAATGCATTTTTGTTCCTTATGAAAAGAGTGTGTTTTTCTGACCATCATGCATAGCATTTATATCAAATTCTCATGGTCTACCCAATAACAAGTGGCATGTATCCATACGAATCACATCACATACAACCTGATCTCGATAGTTCTTCCCAATCGAAAATGATATAAGAACTCGTTTGGTTACCTTGACATCATTCCCTTGATTGAGCCATTGGAGCTTGTATGCTTAAGGATGTTTCATTGTTGGAAGCTTCAACTTGTCGACAAGAGTTGTCGAAGCAACATTGGTGCAGCTCCCACCATCGATGATCACCGGACATACCTTTCCGTTAATAGTGCAAAGGGTGTGAAAAATAGTCTCCCTTTGCTCATTATCAGTAGAAACTTTAACATCCAATGCTCTTCAGATGATCAACATCTTGCCATCATCGGCTTTTTACACAACTTCTTCTTCCCCTTCAGATTCAGAAACATTTTGGTCTTGATTGCCCTCAGCCTCTTGAAGTGCCGAATTGATCTCCTCAATTTCTTGAAGAGTCATAACTCTTCGATTTGGACAATTTACTTGAAAATGACCAAAACCGTGGCACTTAAAGTATTTCCTTGCATCGCCTTCAGACTTCTTTTGGACTTCTTTGGAAGGCTCTGTATTTTTTTCCTTGCCTTTGTCTTTTGTCAATGTACTCTCGCCCTTGCTGGAGGAAGCACCCTTAAAATAGGATGTCGCCTTTTGTTGAGGTTCTGGAGGAAAACCTCTTGCTCTTCAATTGTTTTTCGACTTTTACGGCTAACTTGCATACGTCTTCAAAGGACCAATAAGGTTGAGGAATATATCTTGCTTATAGTTGTTGGGTATGAACCTCTTCTTCATCAACTTCTTGAGTTTTTCCCAAGACTTGATTTGGCCTTTTCCTTCTCTTGCTCGTTGATGCTTTAGATTCTCCCACCATAGAGAAGCATATTTTGTTAGCTTTAGGACAGCAACCTTACATTTCTTCTCATCCGAATAGGACTTAAAGTAAATAATTCATTCTGTTGTGTGTAGCCAATCCACAAAGTCGTCAAGATTGATATTACCGTTAAACTCAGGGATCTCCACTTTAATGTCTCTTTCATCCTCCTTATGCCTCCCTCTTCGTCTTCGAATTTGATATTCATAATCACTAGAGTTGTCTCCAGTGGAATCGCAATCGCCATTAGAAATTTGACGAGATTCAGAATCCACCAATTTAACACCTAATAAAATAATAAATAAATTGCAGGACTTATCTTATAGCAACAAAAGCATTTGCAATAATAGCTTATAATACACATCAATAGTCCTAGATATGATTTCTAATTAGCACACAGTCATTCAATCTTCTTCTTTTCAGGATTTTCTCTTATTTAACGAAACTTTAGTCTACGTGTAATGCAATGCAATGACGTACAAAAATATGTTTATACTAACATACATGTGACATACAATTAAATAAACCTAATTTGTAAATTATATGTTACGCGACATTAATTAAAAGACCTAATCTAATGACTGGTAAATATTAAATGAAGCTATCCTAATATGCCACACATTCAAATTATCCTAATCATGCAAGGACTAGATGACGTGCGATGAATGACCTAATTCTAGGTGACACACACATGATATCTTTTATGTTTTCTTTTTCTTTTTAATAAGATTCGAAATTAAAATTGTCCCACAATTGAACATCCATTTTTTAAATTAATTTCTTTGGTTTTTTTATTGTAAGAATTCAAAATAAATACGCAATATTCTAACATGAACCTAATCCAACTCAAGTAAATTTATTATTTTTTGGGTTTTCTTTTACGGAAACAAAATCAATTTAGATTGGCTAATTTTAACGAAATGCGAATAAGATCTCTCGGGTAGAAGATTGGATTGGCGATTTTTCTTTGTGATGGCAAGTCATATTTCAGGCATGAAATCGGATTGCCAATCGCATGCACATTGTGAGATTAGGGAATAATCCCTAATTTAAAAGGCTTTTTAGGAAACTTTGGATAAGATGTATCACTTAAAGATTTGAATTTAGTGGCAATATCAACGAATTAAGTAAGGAAATTACCAAATTAAATTCAAATAATATATTTTCCTATTTCGCGGATATCGTTCCCGAATTTGGACTTGCCGAATGGTGGCACCGGCTATGACTTACCATGACGCTCGACAACGGTGGTAAGTCGGATTGATGATCAAGAAGAGTGTAGCTCGGTGGCGACGGCGTGGCAGAGCAACAAGTCGTTGCAAGTCGCGAACCGCGTGAAGAGGAGCTCAAGGGCGACTCATGGTTCGCAGGTGAATTGTCACGGGACTTGAGTTCTCGGACAATGGAGCACGGCTTGCTCTTGGTGATGTCTCCGCTAAACATCATCAGTGGGGTCTTGGTTGTGAAGCAAGATTTGGTTGTAATTGCAGCTTGTCGCAGCAGTAAGAGGACAACACTGCAAAAGTGTGATGACTAGCATAGTGTTTCCTTCGCTGTATTGTTTGTCCATGAGATTGCTAGAGGCGCAGCTCGAGGCTCGATGTTGGATTAGGAAGTATTGGACAGTCACTGGTGTCGTAGGGAGCACGATGGCTAGAAAAACCTGCAAGAAAGTGAAGCCTGCATGTGCAATTAGACGTGTTTGAGCAAGACTGCAGTGCATGGTGAATAGTAAATCAAGATCACCTCCGGGAGAGGCTCAGCCACATGATGCTTGGCCAAACACTCCTCTCTCTCACATGTGTTTTCTCTCTATGTTGTGGCTCTCTATACTATGGCCGATTATTCGATGTGTGGCCTCTCCCCTTTTTTGTTTGTTCTTTGTCCGCTTATATAGACGTAACAATTTTAGCACTGAAGGGAAAGGGCCAGATTTTATTTCCTCTTGAGAACGTCCCAGTATATTTGGCTTGATTTCATCCATGGCCAGCTCGTGATTCTTTCTCTCTCTATTGATTTTTCCAATCTAGCAAAGAAAATCTCTTGCAAATATTGTCCATGTTGATTACTGGTCTTTCTCATCTTTCAGAGAAGATCCTTTCCTATATCGAGACCATGACATCAATTCTCCATATATATGAGATTTTAATGGAATAATAGCCCTATTGCTCATGATCTTTCAGAACAATCCACATGCAATTCTCGGTCAACATGAAGATTTACAAGCTTTACCAAATTTTCATCATCACAAGCTTAGTCCAATTAATTTTAGAGCCATTCACTCAAATTTTTCAGTCGCTGGTTCATTGCAAATGAAATAATAAATGCTCCAAAAATTATATGCTATGCAATTTAATTTTAATATTTTTGTTTAGGGTTAAAAATTAATCGCTAATTTTGTATGAAATAAATGAATGACCAAGTCGTCAAAATTTAAATGTCAACAACTACTCATCTTTGAAGGTGAGCTCGCAGAGGTTATATTCAAATACAAACCGAGACTTAAATTTTGACCATGCAAATGCAATGCTCGTTATTTTCATGGGAACATGAGTCCCATTTTATATTGCAATATATGGAAATGCTAATGCAATTAATAAAGGAACATACTTGGAATGATTTTCAAGGAGGATAAAGCAATTCAAGATAGTTGGTGTTACATGTCCAGGACCCATACCTTTTTACAATCACCTAGAATAATAACAGGGCTTTGTGAGAAAAAGCTATTTTCTTAGGACCCGTACCTTTCTACGGGTCACCTAGTATGGCAATACTTGGTTGTCTAAAACCTAAACCTTTCTTCGGTTGCCTTGACGGAAAACTTACTTGTCCACCTGTACCTTTTTACAATTGCCGGAACGGGAAATTGTTTTTTCAGGACTTGTACCTTTCTACGGTCGCCTGAACAAGAAACTGTTTTTCTAGGACCCGTACCTTTCTACAGTCGCCTGAATGATAAAATATTTTTCCAAATGAGAAATAGTTTTTTCAAGACCAGTACCTTTCTACAGTCGCCTGAACGGAAAATTGTGTTTCTAGGACATGTACCTTTCTATGGTCACCTGTAAGAGTAACAAGTGTTGTTTAGGACCTGTACCTTTCTATGGTCACCTAAAATGAGGTTTTTCTTGACTAGGACCCGAACCTTTTTTCAGTCGCCTTAATCAATCTGGGGAAAGTCTTTGAGGGATGCTCGACCAAGTCGAGTGTCGGTATACTTGAGAGGGAATACCTGCGCAATGACAAGTATTTAAAGTATGGATAAAGATATACTTACCTAGTGACATATCTGACCTTTGGGGATATGTCTCCTGGAACTTAGTCATAGGAGATAAAGGAAGATTATTAATCCATGAGGGTCTCTCATCACTTGGTAAAAAGAAATTGGAATATCGAGGACATACCTCCGATATCCATGAAAGTATCTCATCTCCTAGTAAAAAATTTGAAATATCGGGGATGCACCTCTAATATTCATAAAGGTTTCTTACCTCCCGGTAAAAAAAAAAAAATTGGAATATCTAGGATGTACCATGAATATTTGTAAAGGTTTCTTACCTCTCGGTAGAAATAAGTTTTGGAATATCTAGAATGTATCTTAGATATTCATGAAGGTTTCTCACCTCCTGGTAAAAAGAAATTTTGGAACATCTAGGATGAACCTTAAATGTTCGTGAATGTTTCTTGCCTCCTGGTAGAAAGAAGTTTTGGAATATCTAGGATATACCTTAGATATCCTATGTAGGTCTTTCACCTCTTAGTAGAAAGAAATATTGGAATATCTAGAACACACCTTAGATATCCATGAATGTTTCACAGTTCCTGGTGAAAAGAAGTTTTGGAACATTGAGGAATCCACACCTTGAATGTTCGTGAAGGTTTCTCACCCCCTAGTATTTTGGATGTATCATGAGGCTTCTAAAAGTAACCTGAATGTTAGGAGCTCTTGGGTCTTCAAGAAAACATTACTTGTTAGACATTATTAGAGCAAAAATAGATGCATTCACCAAAGAAATAAGCAATTAAAGCTATTATAGAACGTACACTATAAAATTCATTGAAGTTTTTATAAATTCAATCAAGGTTTATGCATAATGGCTTTTGCATCACCCAAATTTCCACTAGAGAGAATTATTTTTCAAGACAATTTTTACTCTTGACATGGATTTCTTAAGAATACTAAATGAGAGACTTTTTAGTTAGAAATGACTTTCACTCACTCTCATTTAGAAGGGCTATTTTATGAGAATCACTCCATCTCATTATCATCATATCGACAAGGGTCTGAGTATTCTCGTAAGCGCTGCAACTTTACCAATCTGAGAGATCTTTAATAGGAACCATATGTGGGCTTGGTCAATAGCTTGATAAAGGGACTTTTTAAACCAAGGCTATTGAAAGAACAATTCCGCAATCATCTTTGGGTTTACAAGTTAAGAACCCTGCAAAATGAGAGAGAAAGAATCTTGCTCACACTTCTTCGAATGATGCTTCATATAAACTCCTACAAACTCCTATGTTAATTCAAGTGCCTTAATTTGAAAAGACTTTGTGAGAGATGTAACATAGGCTAGGTTCACAGGTCAAAAAACGAAAGATATATCAAGCTCAAAGATGTGTATAGGGATGAGAATTGATGATCATCTTGGTATTAACACCGGTCTTCTTCTTCATTGATTGTAAAATCTTGACATTTGTGTTCTTTAAGACTGCTCCATTAGATATACGATTTCTTACAACTGATAGTAATTTGTTTGACACTTTTTTTCATTTTTTCTATGGGCATTGGCCTTGCTTTTACCAGACACACTGCTTTTTTTAGCCCCGTAGTTCTATTTTGATTTTGATTTTTACACACAATGCATATCAAGCAATTACACTTTGAATGACACAACACTCGAACTTTCAAAGGTCTTCATCTTTGATGGATGCTCTAGGTCATGCTTCTTGAGCAATTGCTTTTTGCCTTGCCCCAGTGTGGGGGATGATTACCCACTAGGTTTAAAGAAATGCAATTTGCAAGCTCAAGTAGGATACGCAATGGATATGAGTGTATAGGATAGAGAAAGAACCACTCTTCATCATCTTAAGACACTTAAATTACTACATGAATTCAATGTAATGTCAATACTTGAAGACTGATGCAAGTGAAATCAATAAAATTTCTATCCATTTTCCTAATCTCATGGTGCTGCCTTACCTCCAATTCGCCACAAGTATATGGGGCTCAAAAGAGGTTAAGTAATGGATCATCTGTAGTGTTTGGGATAGAGAAATGAATTGCCCCTTATTATTTAAGTAGTCATACCTTTTGCAAGAGAACTCCTTACCTTACAGATATGGAACTTCCTGCACTTATCTTACAAGTGTATAAGAAGGGGATTGTTTATAGGATAGGGTTTGCCTTTCATTATCCTGACACGTCTCACTTAGCATGCTTAATCCATTCCACATCATCCATTAAATTGGTTTGTGCTGACGATCTTCAGTGGAATTGGTGAATTAAACAGGTAAAATTGTTATGCAGAAATTTTCCTTTGAAAGATCACGAGCATTTCATGAACTTTTCAAGAATTTTATCAAAACTATGAAAAACATCTTTGAGCATTCAACATGAATAGTCCTTTCAAGATGTGTCAGAATCTCAAGTGCAGAGAGACATTTGTAAAGATGGTTGTCCTTGGTTGTCTATTTGAACAAGACTAGACACATGAATTGATCAACTGATAGTGGAACTCCAATCTTTGATTCAAAGAACATTCCATTTATTCTTTTGATCCTGCATAAACGAACGTGCATGAATAGGGTTCTATGCAATGAGAAATGAGACTCAATAAATTTCAATTGTGCACCAAAGAACTGGCTTAGTCAGTCCGTTATCACCATTAGAATTTGACATGCCCCTCAGCTCACCATCTGCAAGGAAAAGAGGAGAGAATGTCATTTCTCGAAATGATTAAATTGAAGAACGAGATACACCTTTTTCTCCAAAATTGGGTGAACCTCTTTTGACTTGCCCCTCATTTTCTCATGGAAATGAGAAATGTAGAATACTTTGTTTAGCTCTTCGGGATTGATATCTCACACAAGCAATAATAAGATGCGCTCCACATCACACTTTGGAAGCTAAATGATCTTCTAGTTTGCCCTAGTTTCTTATTGCCAATCAAGGAAACAACTTGGGACAAGTAAGGAGATAGAAAATATTGAATGCCTTCTTCATTCTTTGGAGATGTCATCACAATCGGCTAGGAAATGACCCCCACATAATTTTTTCCTTCGAATGTATGTTCCCAAATTTGCTGATTATTAATTGAATCAACGGGTCCATTATCACTAGAAATTGACGCATTTCAAATGCCCCTCTGTCATGATAGGTTGTTGAATTATGCCCTGAGACCTAAAGTAAATGAGTTAGAAAAACAAAATAAACTAACCTGATGCATGCTTTTGGAGAAGTCTTCAAAATGATTTTTTTGGTATTTTTTTTTTCCTTTTTTGAAAATTTTTTGGGTGAGGAAGATGATGAAGTCCAACCCTTAGAATTTCTCTATAGATTATATTTCTTTTTATTGTTAGATATCATCACCGGGCTGGTTTGGTGTACCCTATTATGCCCTCAAAACAAAACTTGTAATTTTATTGATATTCATCAATCGAATTACATTTATTGGAATGAAAAATGCGATATTCAAGCCCTGAAAAGAAAGTGAAAAAGAAGAAATCGAAAAAAAAATCCTAAAAATAATAAAAATTCCCATGCGAGAAAAGGTACTACCGAACATGCACCTAATTAAATAAAGAAATCGATCTACTTAGGACCATGGATTATGTGTGCTTGAGTTCTTCCCCCTCCTTGGTCTTATGAGGCGAGCCCTCCAGGTCAAATATCCTTCTTTCGAGATACATCATCAGTATTTTCATGGTGGCATCAAATTCGGCTACCTCAAGAAAATGAGATGGTTCAACAGTTGTCTTGGCTCTCTTCTTCGGGTCACAATTTCTCACTAAAGATAGAGTATCCATGTCAGCTCAGCACTTTTGCTTGACGAGATAAGCTACCATAGCAAACAATTCGTCGACTTGACTTTGGAGGCTTGCAATTTGCTTATTCATTTCATTGTCAATATTAGTAACACAGTTCAGCACCTCGTTTTGATTTGTCATTTTAGCTCTTGACAGTGTACAGATGGGTGAGCGAGATTGCTCCATAATCACCTATTTCGAGGAAATGAGCACACATATAAGCACAAGGTGGAAATAGGGAATCGATCCATGACAACAATCTAATTTCTTTGTTTTTCTTTTTTTTTTTATCACGAAAAGTTTGTACAAAAGGGAACTTCGTAAAAATGGACTAGGAAAATAAAGACATAGGACACCCTAGCATGAATTGGAAAATAAGGGTATCAAATTCTTGAACATGAACTAGGAAAAGAAAAAGTTTGAGACTCTCCCTAATGAGAACAACAAAAGCATCAATTGAAACAAATTCTCCAAAGTTTTTTGGCATTTTTTTAAATGAAAAAATGACAAATTTCTTGGGAAAGAACGACTTATGACATGGCTATGAAAATATAAGGCCTCATAAAAAGTAAATTTTCTAAAAGTTTTTTTTTAAAGGACTCAATGATTGATACTTCTAAATGAAATGTCCACAGTATTAACTTCCTAGTTGACCTATATCCATCATTGACCAACCAAATATACAGGAAAGTAAATAAATTGCAAAGCAAAGATCTCGATAGGACAATGGAAACCGTATAGACATGCACATGAGACGTGAGGCTCGATTTTTACTCTAAACAGCTTGATAAGGTGAAGCCATAAGGATGATTAGACTAGCCCCGGGCTTGCGGACTAAGTCAGGTCCTCATGACTCCGACTTGATCAAAGAGCTGGCTCGGGTCGCGGGCATGCGAATCGAGGTGGGTACTCTTGACACCAAGAAAGAAATTTCGGGATTAAGATGGGCGATTCGTACCATATGCATGTAGTCATAGTGGTATCCATCTCAAATACTATCCTAGATGATCCTGTAAGGCTCGAGTCCGACGGCAATTTTTATTTTTTTTTGCACAAAAGTGTAGTGTAGATGCAAGGCATGCACAACAGTTTATATCAAACAACACTTCATATATGAAAATAAACCATACATTCCTACATCTCCCGATAAAACAAAGGTTAGCAAACACTTCCCCTTATACTTCCCATTCTGCAAAAACATTTAACACCTTAAACATTAAGGACATACTTAGGATTGTCGCCGCCAAATAAAAACATTTTTTTCAATAAAGGAAAATAGCTTAAGTCCACTAAGAGTTTTTAACTCAAGTTTCCAATTGAGTTGCCAAACTGTTGTGATCTAACCTCGGATGAACCACTTAGGGTTTGGTTAATGGCTTACTAAGCCTAAACTTAGCTCAAGCTCTCACAAGCCCACACCAATTCGCAACTTAGGTTTGAGTTTTTAACATGCAAATGATTTTTCATTTAGGAGTCACCACTAATCAGTTTAGAGCATGTCGATTAAACACCTAAGTAAAATAACGAAATAATTATTTTACTCCTACGAACTAGAGATTTTGAGTACGAGGACCTGATTACATTATATTTCTCTAATACTTTTTCGGTACTGTTCTTTTCATGAAAAGAAAAATGTTTATCAAGGCCCTGCATGGTAATGTTCTTTTTTTTTTTTTTGTTTTTAAACAATTTTTGTGTTTTTTTGTTCCAGGGAACAAAAAAAAAAGAAACGCGTTTGTTTGCGTTTTTGTTCCAAATCTATTTTTTTGTTCCCGGAACACTTTTGGAAACAGAAACAAGAAACAAGAAAAACTTGTTTCTTGTTTAAAACAAAAAAAAAGAAACACATTTTCTCTCTCCTCTCTTTTTCTTCTTTTTTTTTTTTCTTTCTCTTTTCTCTTTGGCCGGTCACCGGCCTCGGCCATGGCCGGCGACCGGCCAAAGAGGGCCGGCGACACCGTCGAGGGCCGGCGACCTTGCCGGGCGTCGCCGGCCCTGGCGAGCTTGGCCTCGCCTTGGCTGGCGAGCTCGGGCTCGCCCGAGATCCGGCGAGCCCGAGCTCGCCCACCCACCGAGGCTCGGCCTCGCCGGGCCACCTCCAGGGCCGGCGTCGCTGGCGATGGCCCGGCGAGACCGAGCGCCTCGCCTAACCACGGCGAGGCTCGGCCTTGCCCAACCACGGCGAGGCTCGGCCTCGCCGGGGGCCGGCGAGCCTCGCCGTGGCTGGGCGAGGTCGCCGGCCCTCGTCGGCCGGTCGCCGGCCATGGCCGAGCCGGCGACCGGCCAAAAGAAGATAAAAGAAAAGAGAAAAAAAAAGGAAAAAGAAAAGGAAAATATTAAAAAACTAAAAGAAATAAAAAAAAGAATACAAATTTACCAAACGTGTTTCTGTTCATTTTTTATTCCCGGAACAAGTTTACCAAACGCGTTTTTTTGTTCAAAAATTGTTCCCCGGAACAGAAACACTTTTTTCTATTTCTGTTCCCTAGAACACTTTTGGAACAGAAGTGTTACCAAACGCACCCCAAGTAGCTTGAGTTCATTTTATTACTCACTAACGTGTAAGGTGATCATGCGAGTGCGCAATTCACCAATTTGACACCCAATAAAATAATAAATAAATTGCAGGACTTATCTTATAGCAACAAAAGAATCTACAATGTTAGCTTATAATTCACATCAACAATCTTAAATATAATTTCTAATTACCACGCAGTCTTTCAATCATTTTTTCAGGATTTTCTCTTATTTAATGAAACTTTAGTCTACGTGTAATGCAATGCAATGACGTACAAAAATATGGCTAATCTAATGACTGGTAAATAACATGACATGTGACATACAATTATATAAACCTAATTTGTAAACTATATGCTATGCGACATTAATTAAAATACCTAATCTAATGACTGGTAAATATTAAATGAAGCTATCCTAATATGCCACACATTCAAATTATCCTAATCATGCAAGGACTAGATGACGTGTGAGGAATGACCTAATTCTAGGTGACACACACATGATATCTTTTATGTTTTCTTTTTCTTTTTAATAAAATTAGAAATTAAAATTGTCCAATAATTGAACGTGCAATTTAAGTTAATGAAAAGAGAATCTAACATGCTAAATTAATTTCTTTGGTATTTTTTATTTTAAAAAATTCGAAATAAATAAATTCCCTAATCAAAACGTGCAAACTATCCTAAAATAGGCAATATTCTAACATGAACCTAATCCAACTCAAATATATTTATTATTTTTTGCGTTTTCTTTTACGAAAACAAAATCAATTCAAGTAAAGCCACAAAAAAAAAAAAAAAAAAAAAAAAAAAAAAACAACAGCAAATTAGGCAAGATATCATCGATACCCATCTAATAAATTGACGAATTGTATCTCGTAAATAAAATCTGATTGGCCAATTTTAATGAAATTGCAAATCATATCTCGGGCGTGAGATCGGATTGGTGATTTTTCTATGCAATTGCGAGTCATATTTTAGGTATAAAATCATATTGTCAATCATATGCACATTGTGAGATTAGGGAATAATCCCTAATTTAAAAGGCTTTTTCAGAAACTTTGGATAAGATGTATCACTCAAAGATTTAAATTTAGTGGCGGTATCAACAAATTAAGTAAGGAAATTACCAAATTAAATTCGGATTATATCTTTACCTATTTCATGGATATCGTTCCCGAATTTGGACTCGTTGGATTGTGGACCCGGCGATGACTTACCAAGACATACGACAATGGCTCGTGACGTTCAACGGTGGTAAGTTGGATTGATGATCAAGAAGAGTGTAGCTCAGTGGTCACGGTGTGGCACAACAGTAGGTCGTTGCAAGTCGCGGACCGCATGATGAAGAGCTCAAGAGTAGCTCACGGTTCGCGGGCAAGTCGTCACGAGACTTGAGTTCTCGAACAATGAAGCACGGCTTGCTCGTGGTGATATCTTCGAACGTCGTCAGTGAGGTCTCGGTTGCGAAGCAAGAAGATTTGGCTGCAATTGCAGCTCGTCGCGGCCGTAAGAGGACAACACTACAAAAGCGTGGACGACTAGTGTAGTGTTTCCTTCAATCTGGCGAGGTGTGAAGCGGCAGGTGGCTGCTACTCTTCCCCCAGTTCACGATTCTCTTGGACCCAAAGAAGCCCATTCACTGAAATTCCACACTTCAAGCAGTGGAAAGAAGGCTTCATATTCCAAGACAGGCCTTCTCCCAACAATGCTTCAGTTTATTAGTATGAGCACGCGTGGGAGATTGCTTGATTGTCTCCTTTTTATGGCTGCCACGTTCACGATTTTCCTTTCTCTTCTGCTCTCTCTGGATGGTCGCGGTATTGTATGTCCGTGAGATTGCTAGAGGCGCAGCTCGAGGCTTGATGTTGGATCAGGATGTACTGGACAATTACCGGTGCCGTAGGGAGCACGTTGGCTTGAAAAACCTGCAAGAAAGTGAAGCCTGCATGTGCGATCAGACCTGTTTGAGCAAGACCGCGGTGCACAGTGGACAGTGGATCAAGATCACCTTCGGGAGAGGCTCAGCCACGTGATGCTTGGCCGAACACTCCTCTCTCTCACTTGTATTATCTCACATGTGTTATCTCTCTATGTTGTGGCTCTCTATACTATGGCTGTGTATTCCAATGTGTGGCCTCTCCCCTTTTTTGTCTGTTCTTTGTCCGCTTATATAGACGTAACAATTTTAGCACTGAAGGGAAGGAGCCAGATTTTATTTCCTCTTGAGAACGTCCCAGTATATTTGGCTTGATTTCGTCCATGGCCACTGCTCATGACTAATTAATCGGTAATTAATCCCCAGTTTAGAACATTAAATCAGATCAACTTCTCCAATTAAAGTGTTTTTGTGTCGCTTAGAAAGAAAATATACCACAAATATGATGTATTGCAAAAGTGGATTATAATGTCCATTCATCTCTGGATATGCACCTGAGAGCGGGCAAGAGAGAGAGAGAGACTTTTTTTTTGGGGTCGCAGAGAGAGAGAATAAGTAATATTGTTGGGAAAAATTTTTAGATCTCAGAAGTTCGAATCTACCTTATTATTGTGTATGGAACGCCAGAATCAGCCAGATACTGCTCAGCCTTCCTCCCACACCTGTAAAATAGCAAAACTTAATTTGCCATGATATACAATTCCTTACTCATATACTGACCCAGTAAATAATATTAAAGGAAGGCATTCATCTCCAGAGACAAACAAGATGAAAGCTGATACTTAGCACTCGTAGAAACTCACAGAAATAAATGGTAGTCTTGAGTCCTTCTGTGAAGAACCATTCAACTTAAGCATTTGATGTTCACTTTTCCCTACCATAGGCTCGTAGTTGCTTTCCCAATAACATGAGTAGGCCTTAGACAATATAAATTTATCTTAAGTAAATTTCAACAATCTGTCAGCCAACATCTGACATCTACCGTAATTGACTGAAAATTTCGTGTGCTTTGCATTTTGCAAACATTTCCAGTAGCGGAAGAAGGATTAACATCCCATCCTCACCACCCCCACCCCCGCCCACCTTTCTTCCACCTTTATTTGTCTATCTCCCCTCCTCCCAGTAAAAACAAACAACACGGAAAAATTACCCACAGTGATGATCAATGAAATGGAAGCTCCATGACAAAATATGCCCAAGTGAGAAGAGATCAAAAACCATTTCAAAATATTTTGCGGAGATTAATGAATGCAGACCAGAATGTTTCCATTCCCCAAGCTGTTCAAAAAGTGATTGGGATTTGTTCCGCCCATTGAACCAACCAAAACTATTTGCTTTACTCCTGCAGCTTTAGCTGTAGAAAGAAATCATATATATCAGCAAAAGGCATGCCAAGGAACTCAGAATCTCAAAATCAATTCCAATGGGCACAATATAGAGACCAGCATCAATTTGATTTTTCTGTCCAAGCCAATCAACCTGAGATGCAAAATATTTTGTTAGAGCAGATAAAAAGGACAATCGATGTCCCTAGGCTGTGTAAACAGAGTATGTAAAATGACCTGCTCAGGATAAGCTCCTTCTTCATAATAGTACTCCGGCCTTCCACCCTTAGTGGGATCAAAACCAGCCTTTATCTTTGGAAAAGCACTGGTGAGAATAATAAGAAAGTCAGCGCCTTGTATTGCAGGAACTATACTGCTGGCATCCCTTATATCGCCAACATAAACATCATCAGCTCCCCAAATTTTCTCCTTGCTCTCTTCTGATCTGACGAGACCTCTTGCAACAAATTGGTCTGGCCTCTCCTTCAATTTCTTATAAACTATTTGACCTGTCAAAGAAAAATATCTCAAAGAATAAATAACAATGATAACCTTAAAGGCCATAAGAAGAAAGGAGACCATTTGAAAGTGAGGAAAACTCAACATCGTGTCTCTTCTCAAAATGTTCTGAAGATGGGCAAAATTGAGAACTAGAGAGAGAAAATCAGCACCTCTCACGTGAATGAGCACGCACTCGTGTACATACTCTTTTAGAAATTGAGCCATTAAAATGCAAGACGCACCATAGACCAGATCTTAAGCGGCACTAGTTCATTTTCTTTTGCACGCTGAATTGATACCAATAAAGAATTTCTATAATCGCCTCTTAAATCCAAGTAGTGCAACTGTGCAACTGGAGTATATTAGACAGCACTTATTAGTATGATCTTACCAGATAGCAATTTCCAAGTATTAACACATAAATGAACTTGCACAATCGTCCTTAGTCCAATCATTCGGTAGAACCAATCAGACTGTAGCTTTGATCACTCTTTTGCTTCCTTTCCGCGGATAATGGCTTATCGCTTTTACATATCGTTGTTATGATGGACTTGTTAACCTCAAGTAGCTATTTGGTTCATGATTATGCATGGACATAATCATCGATTATAATGAATTCTCAGTGTAACGATGCAGGTTGCCAAACCACTTTGCACTCATTAGAGTTGCACGTCTCTAATATTTAACCCAGATGATATTTGTCCCCATACCAACTGGAAATGCTAGCCGCAAAAGTTTTTGACGGTGGACGATGCATCTTTCCTCAACGTTTCCTCCTACCCACCATATCCGATTCACTAAAAGGGAAAAAGAGTTCCTTCACGAGACTAACCGCTTTTGTCAAGGTTCGTGTCTCCAAACTTTTCCTCAAATGCTACTTTCCCTAAGTTAGATCAAAGAAATGGCAATTGAAGCCTGACATACTGATAAAATGATACGAATTGCAATCCCGTCCGCTTAATTTGCAAATAGCATCGGGATTAGGTTGCTTTGCTGCTTCGTTTTCTTCCTCTTGCGCTAGATCTGCTCTTTTTTCACACGCCCTCACGACCTAATCCATTGTCTACCTCAGTTAAAAAAAAAAAAAATCAGAAAATAAATTTAAGGGGATAAAGAAAATCAGGTGACGTCAATTTTGAAGAATCAAACAATAAATTATAAAAACAAGCAACGAGTCGCAGAGCAAAGCCCAAACAGAGGAAGTTATCAGGAATTCAAAACTCAAACACCAAAACATATAAGTTGTTAACGAAAGAGAAGAACCTGTTTGACCACCAGCACCGGTGACGAGTACAGTCGGCGTAGGTGTGTTGGCCATGGAGAACATACAAAAGCTTTAGAATATTATTTTCGAGCACTAAAAACGAAACCAGTTTTAACTACAAGCTTTTAATAATATGGCTGTGATCTATCATTACATGTAAATATCTTTGCTACGTAAAGAAAAAAGGAAAGACAAAAGAGCGAATCCGCCACATTAAAAACATTTATTAGAATAAATAGGCTTTCTACATTTGTGTGGTCCATTTTTTGAGCTATGGAAAAGAAAGGAACTCCATCGAAGTCAAGATAACCAAAAAGTATTATATCCACGGGAATAGGAAAAACGATTATGACATTTCTATTTAGGGAATTGTAAAAAAAGAGGAAAGAAATCTAAAAGATTTTTTTTTTCCAATAATTTTTGTTTGGCCCGTTTAATTTATATGATGCCCCAATAAATATTTGTTATTACTATTTTATTTAACAAGAAAAATAATATTTTTATCTTTCATATATACTCGTCAAACAGGTGGGTCGAATTAAAGATGATTTAATCCAAACTGACCCATTTAACCCGTTTTGAATTTTTTCACACATTATAAATTTAGTAACTCGTGCCTGACCCAACCCATATTGATCCGACCTATGTTGTTAAACATTTTCATATTTAATCAAATTTAGAAAAACTCATACCTAAATAAAGGTGAAAGCGCAAAATGAGAAAGCGCGAGATCAAGTGAAGGATAGAGAGAGTGAAGGATAGAGAGAGTGAAGAGAAAGAGGTGAAATAGATCTAAACAAGTTGCGAACCCTTTTAATAACTATATTATTTTGGGTTTTACCATCTTAAATTCATTTATGAGCCATTTATTAAATATAACTAATCATATAATAATTTAGCCTGTCAAATATAGTTAAAAAATGGATCAATCACCTGTTTTGACAAGTTAGTTTCATCTCAATGACTAATATCAAAGGCATTCAGTTTTATATGATTTGTGTTATGTACATGGTTAATTTTCAAATTTGGTGTACAACCC
Organism: Eucalyptus cloeziana; assembly: GCA_014182715.1. Classification (NCBI taxonomy): domain Eukaryota; kingdom Viridiplantae; phylum Streptophyta; class Magnoliopsida; order Myrtales; family Myrtaceae; genus Eucalyptus; species Eucalyptus cloeziana. Next base: position 16,284,932 of record CM024634.1, on the reverse strand, counting down.
TTAAAAGACTAATATATCATTATTTGTAATTTTCAACATGCAAAGAATAATGGGTAACCATGGCGAACCTAAGGGATGGTGGCAAATTCACGATTAACTATTTCAATGCCATAAGTTGTAAATAATGATCACTTGAGTGCCAAGTTTTTATAAAAATGATCATTTAAGTGCCAGTCGCGATTACAAAATGATCACTTGTGTTGCACAAGTTTTTTTTTTTTTTTTAAAAAGAACATGTTAGTTTCAAACGTTACTTGACTTGCACTAGTCATGGTGCATCTTATTGCACCAGTCGTGGTGCATTTTGCATCTTATTGCACCAATTGGATTGCTGATGCATCTTGTTCTTGCACCAACCCATACAAGTGTTGATGCAACAAGATGCACTAGCACCCAAAATTGCTCATGCAAGAAGATGCAGCTCCCACAACTACACCAAGGCGAGTTGGTGCATTTTGTTCTTACACCAGCACATACAACCAGAACCCACAAATTCATTAGCATTCACAACTTCAACCAACAATAGTATATACATACATCACTTCTAAAAACAATATCAACCTCATAAGAACATTGCACTAACAACAAAAAATTATACAGCATAACTGATAACTGTCTTACCAGCATTACTAACCGAAACCAACACAAGAGAAAATAACAAAAACAGTTATTACTTGATTCTTTACAAAAGAAAAGCATGTCTAGCTTCACTCCTCAATCATTAAAGGTTCAGCACCCTCTTAAAAAAACAATGGCAATATGCACCCTCCTCAAAAAACAATGGCAGCAACTACCATCAATAAAGATACAATATCCAGCACCCTCCTAAAAAAAAACATAAAAAGAGATCATATCCGGCACCACATAAAAAGAGGCAATGTCCAACACCCTCCCATCAGTTAATATGCACAACACCCCCATCTCTTTTTCATCTTGGAGCTTTGAATTGATTCATAATCCGAGCACTCTTGCGAATTGAATGTGCAGGTTCTTTAACTGGTCTTTCCGTCACCTCATTTTCCTTGTTCTTGACAACGGCTATTTTTGTTCTAGCACGTGTCATGTGTTGGTCCATATGATCACTATTGCTCTTATGATCAGTTGGTTGAGATGGAACTAGTGCTGGATTCTTTTTGGATAGCTGTTTTGCAGTTATACATGTTGTCTTCTTCTTTGGAGCACTCTTCTTTGGCTGCGCCATTGATTCTTGAGTTGGCCCACCTTGAGAGATAAGTACCTCCGAAGTTCTCCCAAGCTACAAGAACATAACCATATTGCCAACCAAATGAATTGAAGTACAACAAATTAAATGCATGAGGCATACAAATCTTACATTCAAAATAGTCATTACAGTACGTTCATCTATGTAAATCCCATAACCATATTACCTTAATCTTTTTCCAAGAGCCCCTTTTGTTCGCTATGGTGCATCATTTTCAACAGCAACAAATGGGGGAGCAACCTGTGCAACTTGTGCGTGCTCGTCTTCTCACCTAAGAAACACATAACAAAATTAAATTTCAGCTCATAAAAGACAAACACATCGATATACAACTTACAGGATATTTTTTTCTCATTTGCTCAACAGTGAACTCAGTTGTTATTGTTGTTGTCCTGTCCGTTCTAGTCCCTATCCCTGCACTTAAGCTTACAATAGGACCTTTTTTTGGCCATTTAATAGGCCTTACAACAATATACTATATCAAGATTATGACCAACTAGAATAAATAATTAGACATCTACTCATTTTCATGGTGGAAACAAATGAAGAAAACTTCTCAAATTACAAGTGCATGACATAGGAAAAGTACAAGAGAAACCAGTACACATGGTCACCATCAAACTCTATCGAATATGAACTGAAAAGTTATTAAGGCAAAGAGGATACTTACTTTACAGTAGGGCATTATGTCTGCCCTTCAGTATGCATTATAGTAAGGCCTTCTGCCTTCCCTTCAGTAGGCCCAACAAGAAGATCTTCAGTAGGTCCTGTTCCTAACACTAAATCAGCCATTACATCTTACTATTGATGTTGCTTTTTCAACTCACAACCTTTCTCATTGTGCCATTCCTTGCGGCAATAGAAGCATTTCATCTTTACTCCAGTCCTACTCATCTTCTAACTTAATGCCTCTTCCTGCTGCATTCTTCGTCTCGTTTTTGGCCTATCTATTTGCTTCTTCAATGGCAAAGGTAGAGAGCTTTCATGATTTGTCGGCTCCTAAAATTTGCTGCATCATGAATTGGTACGAAGCAAGGTATGAGCTTTTTTTGTACCAATCATTTATGTAATCATCTGGGTTTGCTTGCTTCATCTGAATAGTACAAATGGCATGGGCACAAGAAATTCCATTCAATTACCAGACTCGGCATGAACACTTTCTTCTATCTATGTTGACAACATACTTATCATGATTTTGAAGAATCTTATATCCATTATCTCCATTCCAAATTGGATGGCAGAACCTACTAGCAGTAACATTTGCATCCAATCTCTTCATAATCCTAGGACCACAGTCTCTAGTCCACTTCGTAGCCTCATCTCTTTGCCTATGCAGTCTAGTCATGACCATAACTTGAATATTATCAAGCATGCTGATGATTGGTTTGCATCTGGCCTCTAAAATTCTGTCATTAAAAGCTTCACTGAGATTGTTATCAATGATATTGCATTTGAACTCTTTACCGAAGAAGGCCCGACACCAGTGCTTAGCTTCTGTCTAGAATAGTGCATCAAAACCTTCCTTTGTCAACCACAACAATCCATGTTTGGCTAATCTAAAATCAGCCATGTTGGTACTCTTCGCTATCTGCCAGAATTGTTTTTACAACCTATCTCCTTTGAAGTTCATTGACCAGTTTGCGGGCACATTCTATGCTCAGCATGTGACATCAACTCAGCCAATGCAGGAATAAGTTCCTACAAAAATTCAAATCAATAAATACAAGTCAGGAAAAATATGCAAGTGATTAATATTAAAAGGGAATGAATTAATTAACAATGGTATTACCTTCTGTTGGTCGCTCATGAATGCCTATCCTCCCCTATTGGTTATCTCAAGGTCAGCCATTAAATTTTTGAGAAACCAAGACTAAGTATCTTCGTTTTCTATCTTCACCACTGCTCAAGCTATCAAAAACATTTGGTTATTGGCATATCTCCCCACAACAGACAACAACTCTCCTTTGCATAAACCCTTTAAAAAGCATCCATCCAATCCTATAACCCTTCTACAACCAGCCAAGAAGCCTCGTTTGCACGCATCAAAACAGACATAAAATCTATCAAATTTAGGCCCAAAATCAGGGAGTGGCCTATCCACAACCTCTACATATACCCTACTAGATGGGTTTTGAAGCATGCATTCGCTAATATAATCCCATACTTGCGCATATTATTCCTTATACCCACCCATCAATATTTTCATCACCCTCATCTTAGCTCTCTTGCATTGATTCCTCGACACATTAACCCATAATTGCTCCTTCACTAACAGTTGAAATTGAGAACTATTGATCTTAGGCATTGCTTTGATAGTATTGAAAAAATGCTTCGATAACCACACACTTGTTACCCTTTTATTGTTAAATATAATTGGACAAGTATGCTCCTCCTAGAATGACCTAATCTGGAATGATCCATTCCTACTTAGCGCGCCATAGAGTTTCCATGAACAATTGAGTTGTGAGCACTTAGCTCTCACAAATTCCTTTGTATTTCTAATGAATTCAACGCTTCTCTGTTCAGCAATGGAGTTCTTGACAACAGCTTCCTTTAACTGTTTGGTATCGTCAAATCTCATGCCCATAGACAAAACAAGTCTATCAACAATCGGATTATAGTAAAGGTACTTACTTTTTCTTCCACAAGCAAGTTCTTCATTATCATTGCCAAACTCATTCTCCAAACCAGCAATTTCATCGCCGTAGCTTTTTTCATCTTCACTTCTATTACCTTCAGTTGGAACTTCATCCCTATTTATTGGCTCGAGCCTCTTTCTTGAAGCTGCAAATTTTTTTTTGAGAAATTCCCTTTGCTATCTTGATTGTGCGAGTTCATCATCATCTTTATCACTTGGGAAACTTACTGAAGCCAAATATTCATCTTCCGATTCACTAGATAGAGCAACTTCCCATTCTAATCCAATGAAGTCTTCATCGCCCACATCTTCACTCAAGATTTCATGATATCTCCCCGTTTGTTCATCTCTATCAATATGACTTCTCTCCCTCTCATTTTTCCCTTCATCTAACCTGAACTCATCCTCGACTTGATTACTCGTTTAAGTAGGATCCCTCACTTCTCCACTTTCGGTGGTGGTCTGCTCATCCCCATCCTCATCCTCATCCTCATCCTCACCATCCTCATCATCACTATAATACTCAACATATACCCTAACTTTGTCGCCGTGAAGATAATGGTAAATGATATCCTTAATACAATTATCGTCATTAAAAAATCTCAAGCCATCCTTCAATTCCTTCCTAGTAACACAGTGATGTAGTTTTTGCACTTTACATCGTAAAAAATACACCAAATCCCTCACAAAATCAATATATTGTGGCTTTTGAACATTGACATAGATAGTACCTTCATTTCCACCAGTATATTCCCAGTTCTCGGCGCCAATAACAAATTCTCCACCATAGCAAACAATGACGCATACCTGATTCTCGTCCATGTCGATGCTGCACCCAAGGAAAAAAAAAAGTCATTAGTTTTTGGGACCACATGATAGAATCAGCAACTTCACATGCAGATCCTTATCGTTGTGTCAAAAGAAACAAATGCGACCAATTTATTCAATTCTGTCCCTTTACAGAAACAAAGGAAGCCGAATTGAATAAATAAAGTGAGCTCCCCATCACCCATTTTTCAATTCAATCACATTCAATACCCCACAGAAGCTGTCCAACTAATTAAACAAAGTAAGGCCCCACAATTATTTCCCTTCGAGTCGAGCCCCCATTTTCCCCTCCACGTCCTATTTTTCTATTTGGTCCCCACAAAAGAAAGCGAACGACGGAACCCTAAATTTTTCTATTCGGTCCCCATAAAAGTAAGGTCCCCACCACTTTCCCCCTAAGCCGAGCCCTCAATTTGCCCTCCGTGTCCTAACTTGCCCGTCAGAACCCTAAATTTTTCACTAAATTGACCCACGTAGAGAACATGACAAACCTGAGTGAGCAAGAGTTGGGGATATAGCCAGTGAATGACTGTGAACGACGATGCAACTACGGCAATGGCCGAGCAACGGTAGGTGAGCGACGGTAGGCGAGCAAACGGTGATGGGTGAGCGAGCTACAGCCGAGGTCGAGTGAGAATCGTAGTTCGTATGGTACGAACCCTATTTTCTCCCTCTTCAGCGACGCCGTTTTGGCCATAGAGCAATGCGGCATCATTTTGTAAGTGAGTCCACGTGGAATAGCATAAAACGACGTCGTTTCTTACGAAGAAAGGAAAACGGCATCGTTTTATGCCATTCCACGTGGACAGTCTTCTTCAATTTTTGCCACATCGATTTTTTTTTTCAAAATATAAAAGCAACGTAATCATTTTGATTGGAATCTCTCGCCAGTAACACCGAAATGATCGTTTTTCCTTCGATTTGGCACTTAAGTGAACCGACAGAAACTTTTAGCATCAAAGTGAATGCCGTATATAACTTTTGGCACTAATAGTGTACTTGCCCCCGTTAAACATTCATCCATTTTCATTATGTATACCAAATAGAAAACATGAGATATCAAAAATACATATTATAAGCTCGGAATGTCGAATAATTAAATTAAATGCAATCATAATACAATATCATTAACAACGTCCAATAACACCCATCATTTCAACGTGTTCATCAAAATTTTGGGCGGCAATCCTTTTGTTAAGGGATCTACAATCATAAGATTAGTGTTAATAGGCTCAATTGATGCTCTTTGTTTCTGAACCTTTTCTTTAAATGACAAGTATTTGATTTCCATATATTGATCACCCTTAGAATACTTGTCATGGAAGTGCTCCTAAGATCATAGAAAGAATTCATTTCTGCAGTTCAATGGCTTAGAAATTTGACTTGTCCAAGAGCGCCTATACTCTTGCTCCTATAACCCATGTACAACCATCCTAACAGCTAGCCGATGCTTCGAGGAGCATAACCTTTGATTTGTTTTCTTTTGAATCATAGCTAGAAACAACATAACCGAGTAAACGACAACAACTTACTCAAAGTGGATCTAGCGAGGATTGTCCTCACGTCCTCTAGTGAGGATTACCCTACGAGTGGTGATGGCCTGTGTCAGAAAAGGAAGAAGACAATGCTTGAAGGCAGAACAAGTGTGAAGAAGCTATTGCCTTCGGTTTTCATTGATTGTAATTCTGTACATGTAATTCTGTATTTAATTACAAAGAAGAGAAATAATAAAGGAAGTTCAATATTTGCCTATCCTTTTCTATTCTAAAGTATATTTAATTTCCTAACAATACAGATTACAAAATCATATCTTCCAACACTCCCCCTCAAGCTGGTGGTCTGTATATGTCCAAGACGCCTAGCTTGGGTAGAAGATATGTATGTTGTCTTTGACAAAGAGGTTTAGTAAATATATCAGCGGGCTGTTTTGAAGTCTTGATTCCTCGTCTTGACAATTCCTTCTTGAATCTTTTCTCGTGTAAAATGACAATCAACTTCTATATGCTTTGTTCTCTCATGTAGTACCGGATTTGCCGCAAGCTTTAGTGCTGAATCATTATCACAAAAGAGTAAAGTTGCCCCTTTTACAGGGGCTCCAAGATCCAGAAGTAGACCCCTTAACCAAACTATCTCACATACGCCTTGGCCATAGATCGGTATTCGCTTCAGCCGATGATAAAGATACAAAGAGACTGTTTCTTTGTCTTCCATGAAAGTAGTGATTCCCCAAATTTAATGCAGAAACCAGTAATAAACCTTCTACTCATAGGGCATGTGGCATAATCTGCATCACAATAGGCTGTCATCTCCATGTTGCACTGTCGGGAAAGAAGTATTCCCAAACCTGGACAGGTCTTTAAGTATTTCACAACCTTCAGAGCTGCATTCAAGTGAGACTGCTTCGGACTGTGCATAAATTGACTAAGAGTCTGTACTGCATAACAAATGTCTGGCCTAGTCATAGTGAGATATATCAGTTTTCCTACTAGTCTTTGATATCCTGAGGGATCTTGTAACAGAGGATCATCAGAAGAAGATGATACACCAGTGTCATAGCTGACAGAAGTCAATTTAGAATTCTGCTCAATAGGAATGACTGATGGTCTACAACCTGATAATCCTGCTTCTGATATTATTTCCATCACGAATTTCCGCTGACTTAATGAGATGCCCTGATCTGAGCGAGCTATTTCAATTCCAAGAAAATACTTAGGTGATCCTAAGTCTTTGATATGAAAAAAGTCAAGTGCAGATACTCTTTAAATTTCTTTACAGCAGAATCATCATTCCCCATGATAAGAATATCATCAACATAGATCATCAAGTAAATAGATGACATACCTTTTGTACAAGTGAATAAGGCATAGTCATTCTTGGATTGCTTGAATCCAGCAGCCAAGAGTGCACTGGTGAATTTAGCATACCATTGTCTAGAAGCTTGTTTCAAGCCATAAAGAAATTTGCGGAGACGACATAGCTTCGACTCCCCCTGTCTTCGTAATCCTGGTGGAAGCTCCATATATATTTCTTCATCCAGATCACCATGCAAGAAGGCATTATGGACATCCATTTGATGTAATGGCCAGTCACGAAAGCAGCAATAGATAAAAAAAGTACGAACCGTGACATCCTTGGCTACAGGAGAAAATGTTTCGTGATAGTCGAAACCTTCTTGCTGGGTGAAGCCTTTTGCCACCAACCGGGCTTTATATCTCTCCACGGAGCCATCTGCCCTGTATTTGATCTTATATACCCATTTACATCCAATGGGTTTGCGATGATCAGGCATTGATACAACATCCCAAGTATGATTGTCCATCAACGCATGTAATTCAGATTCCATGGCCTTTTGCCAATGAGTATCATATTTGGCTTCATTATAACTAGAAGGTTCTTGATCTTCAGAAATATGGCTTATGCAACATAGATGTTCTGGGGATAATCTATCAAAGGAGACATAAGATGAGATAGGATATCGGGCCCCTGATGATTTTGAGAAACCGCATATGTAATCCTTCGTCCAAGTTGGTGGCCGAGTGGTTCGGTGAGAACGCCTCGGTGATACCTGTGGTGTGGTGGATAATTCCTCAGTAGTCGTTGTTTCTGAAGTATCTTCCAACTGTGTTGCATATGGCGATCCTTCTATATATGGTTGCTCAATTGAATCTTCAGCAGGATTCGCAAGAGATGTTGTAGGCAAGACATCAACTTCTCTAGGAAGAGTAGGAATAATAAATGTTTCGCCAGGTGATGAATCATCTTCCAATAAGAATTGGCGATTTGTCTTCTCTTCTGTAGTCAAAGATGTTAATGAAAAAGGAAAAGCATCTTCATGAAATACAACATCCATGCTGATAAAGAAAGTCCCTGTAGATGGTGCATAAAGCTTGTGTCCTTTTTGTAAAGTCGGATAACCCATGAAAATGCATTGAGTAGCTCATGGCGCCATCTTATCTCTATGGCCCACTGTAGTGACATAGCATAAACACCCAAAAACTCTGAGATGAGATAAACTCGGCTTTTTTTCATATAATAACTCAAAAGGTGTCTTTCCTTTTAAAATGTGGGATGGCATGCGATTGATCAGATATGCTGCAGTAATCACGCAATCGCCCCAAAATTCTTCGGGAATGGAGGCTTGGAATTTAAGTGCACATGCCACTTCTAAAAGATGGCGATGTTTTCTCTCAACAACGCCATTCTGTTGGGGTGTGTAAACACAAGAGCTTTCATGGAATATCCCATTGATGTTGAACAAGGAAGTACATTCAACATTAAAAAATTCTTTTCCATTATCAGTACGTATCCTACGGATTGGTTTCTGAAATTGAGTCTTGGATATGGAAAGAAATGTCTTTAAATGAGAGAAGACCTAATTTTTGGATTGCATGAGAAAAATCCATGTGGCATGGGAGTAGTCATCCACAATTGTGAGAAAGAACCTAGAGCCATCATGATTTAAAGTATGATAAGGCCCCCAAACATTAGCATGAATAAGAGAAAAAATATCTTCTGTTCGAGAAGTACTATTCTGGAATGGAGCACGTGCAAATGGGACAAATGGGACATTTAGGATAAGGAAATAACGCACTATGGCCCAAACGTTTATGATTAAGAAAATTAATGCCATTGGCAGTAGCATTACATAGAGACTTATTGAATTCAACAGAAGATAATTTAAGAAGATGTGCAAAATCCAACCAAAAATATAATCCATGGCTGACTCTACCCAAGCCCATCAGTTTGCCAGTCGAAAGGGCCTGAAAGAAACATTTATCAGAATGGAAAAGAATGTGACATGAATTTTCTTCACAGGCTCGAGCAACTGAGATTAGATTGAAATGAAAATCGGGTACGTAAAGCACGTTTTTAATAGTGACAAGAGAACTAAGCTTTACGGTCCCAATCATTGTGACTTTGGTGGTATTTCCGTTTGGAAGTTGTACTGATATAGGAAAAGATAATTTTGTAATATCTGAAAGTAAATTCCTATCACAGACTATGTGATCACTAGCACCTGAATCAATAATCCATGCATCCTTTGAAATTGAGTTCATGAAACAATAGGATGTACCTGTGAAACTGCCTCCCTTATCTGAAGGGTCTAATTTCTTCAAGGTCTCCATCAGCTCATGATATTTTTCATGGGTAATTGATTTTCCCAATTGCTGACCCGATACCTGAAAAACTGAGGAAAATTTCCCATTTTCTTTTTCTCCTAGCTTTCCATGCAATTTCCAGCAACTTTCAATTGTATGATGTGGGCGCTTGCAATAATCACTGTACAGCTTACCTCTTCCTTTTGGACCATTATTTTTTGCATTTGAATTGGGCCTATTGTTGAATTGAAAAGCTTGGGCCGAAATAGGCCCATAGGAACCATCGGATCCTCCAAGGAATGGGCCACGCGAGCCATCAAGCCCATTATTGCTGGGTGAGCGTGAGCCGTCCGATCCCATTAAGTAGCTGTTTCGGGAGCCGTCGGATGGATTTAAAAGGAATGAACATGGGCCGTCGGATGCAGCGGAGATGATGCCACGTGAGCTGTCCAATCCAGTCACCCCCTGGATAAAATGTGACCCGTCCGATTGATGGTGGAGATGATCTCCACCGTCTGTGCTCCTCTTTAAGAACGATCTAGGGTTTTCATTTTCGAAACCAAACCCTAGATCTGCCTCTCTCCTCCTCGAGCCTCTCGTGATGAGCGGAAATGGCTCTTCGCTCTTCGCGGCGAGCAATTCCGTCTCCTCCTTTGCCATGGTCCGCGAATCTCTGTTGGCTCTCCTCCTGTATGGCGAGTTGATAGATCCGCCCGAGACTTGGTAGTGGCTCCATGGTAAGTATGTGAGATCGGAAGGGAGGTATGCCTCGTTGAGGATGAGGAGGAATCTCGTTGTTTTCTCCCTTTCTCGCATCCGCTTGTATTGTTGTTGAATGTGATCTGGTCAGTCGAATCTTTCTTCGGCTGCCTCCATCTCATTCCACAGACTCGAAAGTTTATTGTATATGGTCGCGATGCTCATGTTCCCCTGTTTCAGATCTGAAATTTGCTGTGTTAGATAAAAAATTCTCACTTGGTCGAGTTTTCCATACATCTATGTTATGTTTTCCCACATTTCCTTCGGATCCTCTGTCGGGGGAAGCCCGGCCGCGACCTCGGGCGCGATGCAGTTTCCAACCCAGGTTCTTACCATTTGGCTGCATCGCCTCCAGAGTCGTGCCATTCTCTCGTCGGTTGGAATCGGAAGCGATCCGTCGATGAAAACTTCTTTGCTTTTTGTTATGAGTGCCCGCCGAATTCGCGCGACCAACTTGAATAATTGTTTGCACCTGTTAATTGCTGACTTATGATCTTCAATTCTAGGCCGTCGCTGTTTGTTGTATACAATGGGTCGCCGGGTTCCGGCCGGCCATTGGCAGAAAGAAATTGGTACGGAAAAAAACTTGGTGTAGGAGTCGGGTAGGGATTTGTTCCCTGACTCGAACCCCCGAGCCCGCATCCGTAATCCGCATTTTGGAATCCTGAATAGGGATTAGTTCCCTGACCTGGAATATTCAATCCGCTCGTCTGCTCCGGGCTAATGCTAGGGTTTGCCCCGTCACTGGTCAGCAAACCTGCATTAGTCCACGCGCTACTGTGGTAGCCGGGCAATGATGCATTGGGGATAGGCCAGGATACCATGGATATGGCATCCATTGGTAAGGGTGACTTGCGAATGGTTGCCCTGCAATTGCCTGAGCCTGTTGTTGCCATGGCACGTGCGCAGGTGAACCTTGGATTTGTTGTTGCTGTTCTGGTGCAGGGACTATGGCGGTTGGATCTCGGTTTTCCAAAGCTCGTGTTGAAGCGTCTGATGCAGATTCATCGACGGGAGTAAAGGTGAGATCTTGTGGTGTTGACATATTGAAAGAAATTGATTCCTCTATCTCCTCTTTTGCAGATATGGTTCCTTCAGGTAATCAATGTTTTCGATTCCTTTGGCAACAAAATTCTGAAACTCGAGGTTGATGTAGAAGGTAATCGGAAGCGGAAGCAAAATAGTTCAGAATCGGAATGGCTCTGACACCATGTCAGAAAAGGAAGAAGACAATGCTTGAAGGCAGAACAAGTGTGAAGAAGCTATTGCCTTCGGTTTTCATTGATTGTAATTATGTACATGTAATTCTGTATTTAATTACAAAGAAGATAAATAATAAAGGAAGTTCAATATTTGCCTATCATTTTCTATTCTAAAGTATATTTAATTTCCTAACAATACATATTACAAAATCATATCTTCCAACAGCCTGGGTGAGGGCGGCAACCCTTATCAGCCATAATGAAACAAAAAACAAAAACAAAAAAAGAAAAGAGAAATTAATAAAATAATTCAATATATATATATATATGTCAACATCAATGTTGGTCGTGTCACGTAGGATAAAAGATTTACGTCAACGATTTCCAAATACAATAGGATTATGTCTTTTCGATAATTTCCCATTCTAGTATTTGATAGATTTATATACAATTATGTCCATTGTTCAACTTTATATAATCCTCCTCCTACTCCTCCGTTGTTGCTAGACCAAGACAAAGCTTTTATATGTATCTTTCTCTCTTCTCTGCCCTCAATTTTATTGACAACCAAACAGCGTCATTCTCTCTACAATCCCCCCAAATACGCCATTCTCTCTCTCTCTCTCTCTCTCTCTCTCTCTAAGGTAAAAAAAAGCAGTTGGGCTTCAGTTGGCGAGTCTCTGTGGAAGAATCTCTCCACCCATCTCAGACGAATGTAAGCAACCGCACGGCCCTGACAGTCTAGGAGGTCCTCCAGGCGGCGGTCCCCAAACCCACCATTGAGCTCTCTCTGTGTTTGTGCGCACGAACTCCCGAGAGTTTTAGGAAGGTTTTATGGAGTTTTGTAAAAGGCAAGTTTGAGGTCACTTAAAAATAGGATGGCAAGAGAGGAGTGGGAAGAAGAGAGAAACAAGAGGATTGTTTCCATGCAACATGTGATCCTCACCTTATTATAGCCTATCATTCAAAGCTCAAGCTTCGAATTCTCTTTAAGCCACAAAAAAAAAAAAAGTTCGGTCACTGGACCGATTTGTTAGTTCCGACTCAACATGCTTATCAAACCAAAGAAGTATATTAGATTCAATAGAACTATTTTGTCATATCCAAACTAATATCAATTCAACTCGTTCCATGTTAAAAAAAATGTTACCAATCAACCAGTCCTTTTCTTGCTCTAAATGTTGACGAGAGACTACGAGCACTGTCAAATAGAATTATCGCAACCCAAATCGCATTAATTTTCCATGGTTGGAAACTTAGTATAAGGGAAAAATAAGAGAACTGTGAAGGTCAACTTATGAAGAATTTGTTCATGCGCGTGAAATCATGGAGGCTTTGCTGCTGGGTATACAGAGAGAGAGAGAGAGAGATTTAATATTACTGAAGGTCCATTAGGAACTATGTAGGTCCCAATCTGAGTACATTAGCTATGACCTTAGAAAATTCAGATTTTTGAATATGTTTTTTATGAAGATGATTTTTTTTTTTCATTCATTTGCTTTAGTTCATCTTTCAGCATTTGGAATAAAAAAATTTTAAGTTGCATTTTAAGAGAACACTTACGTTTTCATTTATATTTGGATTATTTTTTTAATATCCAAGCTCCATTTGTTTTGCGAAAAAAATGAACGACTTGAAAATCATTTTATTAAGAACGATGACCTGTATCGTTAGAAATTATTAAATAGATGATTTTAATAAGCGGTGGCACCACTTAAAAATAGACTACTTTTTCGGTTGATGTAGAAATGTAATAGTAACACCGTTGGAGAGCTGACGCCACTAAAATTTGCTTTTGGAGAATCTAAATTAAAAGACAAAAACCCAAGTTGAAGGCAAATGCAGTTAAAACAGCCTTACGGTAGACAGTTTGAAATTGTGAAACACCGTTTGAAAGCATGCAATTGAAGGCGTCTTGTTACTTACCAACATTACCATATCGATCTTCTTATTGACATTACATCACACAACTTCAAATATAGACATCTCGTTCCAAATAGATTGGTCTGCCCAACTCGACTAAATATCGTTCCATCAGCCCATGGAAGTTGTAGAATGGTTCATAGGCCATAATATGTCGATATCATCTGAACCATTGGTCATATAGGCCGACAGTGGCACTGATATGAGCAACATTCCAGATGGCTTCGATCTACATGATCTATAGACCATGCAAAAGTTTTTCCACCCACACGGTTCCGAACAAAGGCTGGTCAGGCATACACAAGGGAGAGATGTAAGCACATAGCACCTGCTAAGTATTTCTTGACCTAAATCACCCGCTACTGCCAGCATCAGTAGCGGACCATCATCCTAAGGAGGAAAATCATTTCCGATGCACATTAGTCAAATAGGCATGCAGCTTTTACAAGTAAATAACCAATTTTGTGGTTTGATCATATTCCTGGGCCAAATCAGATGAAGTTTACCACAGAATTGAGACTTGCACCATTCTGTGAAGACATGAATTATTGTAAACCTGCTTTTGTTTGCCTTGTCTTACTTTCCCCCTCTCCATAAACTTAGCAAAGGCAACTGAGAAACAATTAAGCTAAGAACCGATGGCCACTTGCAATGTTAAAATTTACTGGTCACACAGACAAATAGAGCCTTAAAATCTTCTGTGTGTTTACCAGAATCTTCGTGCTTCGAGGCCAGATCGTATGCCTTGCATTTTGACTCCTCGAAGAGCAGCGCCTATTTAAAAGGGAAAGATTGAACTGAAAATTTTAAATTCGCAAATAAACTGAGAGGACAAAATACATAACAGCATTATTAATCACCTGAATGCAAACTTCTGCAACGTCCTCCCTTGCGATGGTTCTTGTTGGTGTCTGAAGAATCTCATCATCCTTGCCCACAATTAATTCATGGATACCCCCTTCTTTGTCAGGCAATTCTGCAGACCTGAATCAGGTAGATAGGCATGTTCTAGTCCAGTGAAAGTAACAACAGTTGCTACTATGTTCAGCCAATAAGCAATGGTATCTACTAAACCAATACTTTGACTTTCAGAAGAAGCTGGGATGCTCATGACTAATTAATCGGTAATTAATCACCAGTTTAAAACATAAATCAGATTAACTTCTCCAATTAAAGTGTTTTCATGTCGCTTAGAAAGAAAAGATACCACAAATATGATGTATTGCAAAAGTGGATTATAATATCCATTCATCTCTGGATATGCACCCAAGAGCAGGCAAGAGAGAGAGACCTTTTTTTTTTGGGGGGGGTGGGGGCGTTCGGAGAGAGAGAGAAAGAGAGTTAATCAGTAATATTGTTGGGAAAAATTTTTAGATCTCAGAAGTTCGAATCTACCCTTTTATTGTGTATGAGACGCCTGAATCAGCCAGATACTGCTCAGCCTTCCTCTTCCACACCTATAAAATAGCAAAAGTCAATATTTTTGCATGGTATACAATTCCTTACTCGTATACTGACCCAGTGAATGATATTAAAGGAAGACATTCATCTCCAGAGACAAACGAGATGAAAGCTGATACTTAGCACTCATAAAAACTCAGAAATAAACAGTAGTCTTGAGTCCTTCTGTGAAGAACCATTTCAACTAAAGCATTTGATATTCACTTTTCCCTACCATAGGCTCATAGTTGCTTTCCCAATAACAGAAGTAGGCATTAGACAACATAAATTTATCTTAAGTAAATTTCAACAATCTGTCAGCCAACATCTACCATTATTGACTAAAAAATCTCGTGTGTTTTGCATTTCGCAAACATTTCCAGTAGCAGAAGAAGGTTTAACATCCCATCCTCACCCCCCTGCCCCCCCTCCTCCTCTCTTTCTTCCACCCTTTATTTGTCTATCTCCCCCTCCTCCCAGTAAAAACAAACAACACAGAAAAATTACCCACAGTGATGGTCAATAAAATGGAAGCTCCATGACAAAATATGCCCAAATGAGAAGAGATCAAAACCATTTCAAAATATTTTGTCGAGATTTATGAATACAGACCAGAATGTTTCCATTCCCCAAGCTGTTCACATAGTGATTGGGATTTGTTCCACCCAATGAACCGACCAAAACTATTTGCTTTACTCCTGCAGCTTTAGCTGTAGAAAGAAATCATATATATAAGCAAAAGGCATGCCAAGGAACTCAGAATCACAAAATCAAGTCCAATGGGCAGGGACTTGCATCAATTTGATTTTTCTGTCCAAGCCAATCAACCTGAGATGCAAACAATTTTGTTAGAGGAGATAAAAAGGACAATTGATGTCCTTAGGCAGTGTAAACAGAGATGTAAAATGACCTGCTCAGGATAAGCTCTTTCTTCAAAATAAAACTCCGGCCTTCCAACCTTAGTGGGATCAAAACCAGGCTTCATCTTTGGAACACCACTGGCGAGAATAACAAGAAAGTCAGTGCCTTGTATTGCAGGAACTATAATTCCGGCATCCCTTATATCACCAACATACATCATCAGCTCCTCAAATTTTTCCCTTGTTCTCTTCTGTTCTGACGAGACCTCTTGCAAAAAACTGGTCTGGCCACTCCTTCAATTTCTTATTTGACCTGTCAGACAAAATTATCTCAAAGAATAAATAAAAATGGTAACCTTAAAACACATAGGAAGAAAGGTGACCTATTGAAAGTGAGGAAAACTCAACATTGTGGCTCTTCTCAAAATGTTCTGAAGATGGGCAAAATTTGAGCGGTAGAGATAGATAATCAGCACCTCTCACGTGTACACACGCTTGCATACATACTCCTTTAGAGATTTAGTGATTAAAATAGAAGAAAGCACCATAGATCAGAGCTTAAGCGTCAGTATTTCAATTTCTTTCGATGCTGAATTGATACCCATAATGAATATCTTTCGCATCCTCCTAAAATCAGCAGAGAGAGATACTTAACTCTAAGTTAAGACTTTCATTAGGTGCTCTAGGAGCGATTCTCTTGAAATAATTTTTTGAACCGAAAGCCATAGACAAGAAGCCAGAAGCTAGGTAACACAACTTCTGGCTTCCAGCCTTCATGCCAGAAGCCATCAGTTGGCAAACGAATCTCCCCAAAACTCACTCCAAAGCACTTTTACATCACCTCTTAAATACTAGCAGTGCGAGTTGAGTGCATTAGACAGCACTTAGTATGATCTTACTAGCTAGCAGCTTCCAACTATTCAGACATAAACGAACTTGCACAATCGTCCTCATTCCCATCATTCAATCAAACCAACCAGACTGCAGCTTGGACCGCAGACAATAAATTAATTGCCTCCACATATAGTTGCACTCATGGACGTGTTCACCTCAACTATCTACTCGGTTCGCCATGCTTTGTTTTTTTTATGATTGTGCATCTACATAACCACCCATCACTTTCGTCAGGGGTTTGTCTCCAAACTTTTCCCCACATGCTATTTTCCCTTGGTATGAACAGCGAAATGGCGATCAAAGCCTACCGGATCCATAAAGCGATACGAATTGCAATTCAATTCGCTTAATTTCAAACATCAACAACGCGATTAGGTTGCTCTGCTTCTTCTTCCTTCTTTATGCGCTAGATCTGTTCTAACTTTCGCAAGCGCGCACTCAAAGCTTAATCCATCATCTACCTCAATAAAGAACATCAGATAACAAATTCAAAAGGGAATAGAAATCATCCGATGATCTCAATACTGAAGAATCAAACAACAAAATACGAAAACAAGCCGCGAGCCGCACAGAGAAAGCCAAAACAGAGGAAGTAATCAGGAGTTCTCGGAACTCGAAAACCTCACCAGTCTGACCACCAGCACCAGTGACGCGCACGGTCCGCGGGGGCACGGCGGCCAGGGATGATGCAGCAACAGTCAGGAACCACTTCCCCGGCGAAGAAGGAGAAGGCGCCGGCGACGACGAAACCGAGGCGAAGCGACATTTGACGTGACCACGATGGTGATGGTGATGGTGATGGTGATGGTGATGGTGATGGAGCGATAGCGAAGACCGACGCGACACGCGTGCCTTTGCCGGCCCGTCCCCACGAAAATGCGCTCAGCCGCACCGGGTCGCCTGAAAATCTCGCGATGGAGAGAGACGCGAAACGTCGCTCGGAGGGTGCACAAAAGAAGGGATAAGCTCGGCTGCTCTACAGTTTCCAACAGTAGAGCCGGGAAAATTCATCGTTTCAATTCCTCATTTTCATTATCATTTCTCTCGGGATTAGCCCCCCACAAAAAAAATAAGTAAGTAAATAAATGACTCACCGACCCCCAAAAAAAAAAAATTGAATGAATGAATTAATGGAGTCGGTTGATCATTGATGCAAGCAATCCGGCCAATTTGACTTGACCTGAACTCTACAAGGCGACCCTAGAAAAAAATTGGAAAACAGCATTCAAGAACTTTAAGTTAACGTACAATCTGGTCTCTAAATTTTCAATTTATTAGTACATTTGTAATTTAGTTTTTGAATTATGTTATAGTTCCTGAACTTGAATTAATAAAATAATAATATTGAATATTTTTATATAGCTTAATGACTAAGTTGAATAATTACATTACACATTAGATTAAAATTCATGAATTACATTAAACAAATTAAAAGATAAGAAATTATTTTTATTATTTTTATTATTTTTATTATCCCAAAAAAGTAAAATCTCCCAATTGGAATGGTTATAAGACAAATTCAAATTGGAGAGATGAGACTTGTTGGCTTTTTTACAACTTACGTTGAGCAATTATTCATTATAACTCACCCTATATTTTAAATAATTCAAAAATAGAGCTATATAAATATATTATTTACAAACCCAATGCCACGCTCACAATTCATTTTTCGTCTCAACTCTCGTACAAGTAGCATTCAGTTTTATATAATTAATACTCTACACAAGGTCAGATTTTAGATTAGGTGTCTACCCTTTTAAAAACTAAAAAGTGCCCTCATTCATAATTTTCGACATGAAAACAGTAAAGGGTATATATAATATGATAAATGATAATTCGACATCTCGATCGATGCAAGCGCATACCCCACCTTTGAAATTTGCCATCCCTCCCTTTCTTTCTAGTCCATCTTTAATTTAGAGGATGCATAACGGATAATAAGAAAGTCTATAGCACAATTAATTTGAAAATTCCAGTTTTGATAATTTTGGTTTTCAATTAAACGTTTCGAATTGCACATTCAAAAAAAACTCTAGATAATGAGAATAACTAACTCACCCTACAAATATCTACCAAATCTAAATTTATAGCCGTATGAAGTCCTAAACCGACTAGATTTAGGAATCCATCTGTACGTACGTCAGCAGACAAACCCCCTGAAAAATAGGAGAAAATATTGGATGATTTAGCTTCCATGTAGGCCAAATGTATCACCATTCAGAAGGCGACACGTGGCTCACGTATAAATAGAGTTAGACGTTCAAAATTTGGGCGCGCCTCTCCTGGGCTCACCACTCTGACGCTCTCACTTCATGCATCGGTCGCTCGATCGACATCCATTGGTTGAGATCGAAACCATTTCCTACCATATAACTCATATTGTTCAATCTTTGAAAATTTAGACTTACAAGGTTGGTCCAAGAAGATTTGATTTTGCAAACGAGCTTTACATTCGCCACTTTGATGTTCCCGTGGATCGAAAAGCCAATGGGATAAATTAATGACATCTGAAGACTTTAAAAAGGTCTTTTAAAAGGCGACAGAAGGGTCGTGCTGCGAGAGAGCGTATTCCTTGGTCATCTGAACCTCGTATTCTCGGACGTGTTCGGTGGTTCAATGATTTATAGAAGGAAGAGCGCGCATGTACGACGTTGTCCGCTAGATGCCGAACACGAGATCATTCGCAAAAATCAGGAACGTTTCGACGAAAACGACAAGAAAACATCAGTATCGACCAGAACGACGTCGGCGAACGAGCCAGCAAGCCGACTCCGACTCTGTCTCCGTGCGCAAACAAGTCTCTGCTGTGGCGCTGTGGCCGCTGGTCCTGCTCGCGCTTGCATAAGCTGCGCGGTCCGAGCGCTCTCCTCCGCCTTCCTCTCCACCACATCCCCGGACTCGCACGGTGCTCCCAGCCCCCGGCTTGACCCAGCGGGCCGCCTCTGATACTGGTCGGGCTCACCGAGTCGGCCGGCCAAGGCGTCTTCGTGATCCGGTCGTGTCTCACTCTTCGCTCCATTCCCTCCACTCCGTCTGCTGCTCCTGCCTCAAGAAACTAGACGGCGCGGCCTCTCCATCTCGTGCGGTGTCGTTCTGTAGCGATGACTGCAGAGCGCGCCCAAGGTAGGGACTGCATAAGCTTTCGGTTGTGCGTGCAGTCGATTCGTAGAGGTAAAAATGAGTTCGCTGGTTCGAAAGATTGCATGCGAGCTGTCTGTAGTTTTGCCTCGACGTGTTGAACGGCTAGTGACGGTGTAAATTGGGGAGTTGGCTGTAGAGTGGTTCTCGCGTGGCCGGAGGGAGAGACTTTGGACATTTAGATGGTTGTAACGTTAATCGTAATATATTGTCTTTACTGTCCTTATAGCAAGCTGCGGTTCACTTACAAATGAACGGCTTTGAATTTTGAACTTATCTAACGTTTTGTTCTTTAATGAATCTTACGTGATATCGTATTCGATATTGGTGCACGGGCATCTTATGAAGTCGAGACAAGGGTAGACTGGTCGCTCTACGATGGCTATTGTCAGTACGAAGTATCTCTAGTCTTGTTACTGTTGTTTGCTCCCAGAAGTAGATTCCATTGCCAGCCGGCTATGGTGACTCACATGCTGGACTACTTGTGACTGCGACTAGGCAACAGAAAGAAGCCACCATGAGAATTTTTTGTTCCTTTTATGTCTGCCCATCTGCATCCTGATTGAGTTTCACCTGTTTTGGCAACATATGCTTCTGAGGTATCATATGCAAGTCATGTGTCAATCTTTCATGGTTGTTGGTTAGTCTCTTTTTGCTGACAGAAGAGAACTAACTACGGTTTATAAATCTTATCAACTCAGGTGCTTTTCATAGGACCCGATGCAGCTTCTCATATGATTCATGAACAGTAACCCATATCTAGCAAAAGTGACCATGAGACGATCTCATTTAAGCTTTTATAAAAGAAGCACGGCAGATGTTCTGTCAAAGCCTCAATGGCCTTTTCCTAGTTAGAATTGCTTTATTTTTGGTCAAGCTTGGTCTACAGTCCAACCTCTTAACGAAAGAATTAATGGTTTCCTTCTTCTCTATGAAATTTAAAAGCAAGCAAAGACCGTCAAAGCACCAGTTTTTATATTTTGTGTGAGTAGAAAAACTTTCATTTCAAAGAAGAGTATTCGATAGTTAAGTTGGCGTTATTATATTGAGATGAAAAAGCTCGAGTTCTTAAGGGGTTTCCATCATCTTGATGTATAATTTCATTTATTTCTCTGCAAAGCACCCGAGGTTTGAAATGTCCCCTCCTGGTAAAACGGCTAGCTTGTACGGTTATATCAGGCGCAACATCCAGCGCGACTGTCTTGACTTACTTCAACCTGCTAATTTGTCTCCTGAGATGATATCTGAGGTGAGAAACTTGTACCAACTTCTTCGAATCTGAAAATTTAAGTCTGTGGATGAGTGGTTTGTGATAAAAGTTTTATTAAACGGTAAACCATTATAATGTTTCGTCTTCCACACTTATTTTTCTTGTTGTACTAAGAATGTATGGGACTGAATTAGCAGCACTGGAGCCTTTTATCATATTGTTGATGGGTCTCCTTAAATGAAAAGCCTTATCCCTGGACAACTGAGTGCTCCTCTTTAAATTTGTTTGGTGCTGTTTTGGTTCTCAGGAAGGCGACGTGCAGCATTACCATTTTCATGTAAAGCATAATGTGCTTTCCTTTACGAATTTGTAAGGTGCAAATTGGAAACTTTTTAAGATCCATTTTGGAAATTGTCTTCAACATTTGAAAAAAGAATTTATCACATTTAGAGATGCTGCAGAATGTATCTTTATTTGTATTATAGGATAGTTACAAGAACAATGCGGAAGGCTCACTTTGTATAGTCTCAATGCTTTTGAATATAATGAATAGACCAACAATTAGCAGGAAATCTCGTTGGACTTCCTTTGACCTTCTAAATTAATGTGATTAGATGGAGCAAGGGTTCGGATTGCTGAAGTGTGCCTTTACAGATGCTTATGTGAAGGATCTTATGTGAAGGATGAGCAGATAGCATGTACCCTTCATGCAACACTAATTTTCATTTTTCCTTCTTTGTTTTGTACCCTGCCCTTTGTCATTCTTATGAGAATGGTTGTCTTTGACATTTCTAGTTCTGCCTAAGCAATGGTACACTATGTTGCTTGCATGGATTCGTATCAATGCATCTCGTGTAGAGGTGGTTGGAGGATCGTTTGAGGACCTGCTTTCAATGGCCGCGGCATCTGTAGAAGCTGAAGCTGCTGTTGGAAATGCGGTTTATATGCTTCCTTCATTCTACAGTCATGACTGTGGTACTTCCCTGCTCCTATTCCCGATGATTGTTGCCTCGGTGCAGTACAGACTTGAGGGAGAGATAGGGAGGGAGGGAGGGAAGTGATTAAGCTCAAGACCAGACTGTCCCTCCCGTGAAAGAAAATGTATATTTAGTATGACTTGAATTATAAATATAACCGACCCAAAAAAAAATAGTAAATATAGACTTTTAGTATAAAAAATTGATAATTTAAAAGATTAATGATCGTTTCCATTCCTTTTTTTTTTTTTTTTTAATTTTCAACCAAAAAACATCCTCATTTTTATAATCATTTCTCTTGGGATTAGCCCTCCACAAAAAAATAAGAAAATAAACTATTCACCGACAAAAAAAAAAATGAATGAATGAATCGGGTCAGTTGATCGGTGATGCATGCAACCCGGCCCATTTGACTTGACTTGACCCGAACTCCAATAAGGTGACTCTAGAAAAAAAAAAAAAAAAAACTCGGGAAAGCAACACAAATGATCCAATAACTCAACCTAACGTGTTATGTAGTTTGTAGGAAAAAATATCACTTTTCGAAAGTGAGGAAGATATAGCTAGATCGAGATTCTGGAAAACTCAACATTGTGTCTCTTCTCAAAATGGTCTGAAGATGGGCAAAATTTGAGAACTAGAGATAGAAAATCAACACCTCTCACGTGAATGAGCACGTGTTCTTGTACATACTCTTTTAGAGATTTAGCCATTAAAGTACAAGACGCACCATAGACCAGATCTTAAGTGGCAGTATTTCATTTTCTTTTGCACGCTCAATTGTTACCCATAAAGAATTTCTTTCATCGCCTCTTAAATACCAGTAGTGCAACTGTGCAACTGGAGTATATTAGACAGCACTTAGTATGATCTTATCAGATAGCAAATTCGAACTATTAACACATGAATGAACTTCCACAATCGTCCTTAGTCCTATCATTCGGTAGAACCAACCAGACTGTAGCTTTGAATCTTTGATCACTCTTCTGCAGATGATGGTTCATTGCTCTACATATCGTTATTCTCATGGACTTGTTAACCTCGAGTAGCAAATTGGATTGCCATGATCCGTTTCATGATTATGTATGGACATAATCATTGATTATAATGAATTCGCGGTGTAATGATGCACGTTGCTAAACCACTTTGCTAAACCCAGATGACCTTTGTCCCCATACTAACTGGAAATGCCAGCCGCAAAAGTTTTTAACAGTGGATGATGCATAATTCCTCAACGTTTGCCCCCACCAACCATCACTTAAAGGGAAAAAGAGTTCCTTCACGAGACTAAACCGCTTTTGTCAAGGTTCATGTCTCCAAACTTTTCCTCAAATGCTATTTTTCCTAAGTAAGAACAAATAAATGGCAATTGAAGCCTGACACATTGATAATAGCATCGGGATTAGGCTGCTTTACTGCTGCTGCTTCTTTCTCTTGCGCTAGATCTGTTCTATATTCACACACGCACGCACTCACAACCTAATCCATTGTCTACCTCAGTAAAAAAATAAAAAAATAAAAAATAAATTTAAAGGGATAAAAAAAAATTCAGGTAACTACAATTCTGAAGAATCAAACGATAAAATATGAAAACAAGCAAGGAGTCGCACAGCAAAGCCCAAACAGAGGAAGTAATCAGGAGTTCGAAACTCAAACACCTAAAAAAATAAGTCGTTAACGAAAGAGAAGAACCAGTTTGACCACCAGTACCAGTGACAACTACAGTCGGCGTAGGTGTGTTGGCCATGGAGAACATGCGAAAGCTTTGGAATATTATTTTCAAGCACTAAAACGAAACTAGTTTTAACTACAAGCCTTTAATAATATGGCCGTGGTCTGTCATTACATGTATTTATCCCTACTACAGAAAGAAAAAAGGAAAGAGAAGAGTGAATCCACGACACTAAATGTGTCCTGGTCGGTCGTCTGTCATCATCTTCACTCCGCTGATTCGAAGCTCGTAGAAATCCGAGACACCGGCGATTTGGTGATGAACACTTGAAGGGAAGGAGCTTCGATCGGAGATGGCGGCCAATCATCGCAACGAGGCAAGCGGCGGCGTCGGCGGAAGGGGGAGTCGGTGGTCGTGGAGGGCGGCGTGGAGTGCGGCCGGCCGGGGAGCTTCTGCAAGTACTGCAGATCGCCAAATGGGTCCACCGTTTCTCACGGTCCGTACGGTTTCTCCTTCTTTTCTCGTGGTTTTCTCCCTCCCGTGTCGTTGAGTACGGTTTCAGCAGCGGTTGTAGAACACGTTCCCGTTCGTTTCTTTTTGTGGTTTTCTTTTTCTGGGTTAGTAAACAGCAGTGGTTGTACAACAGGTTCCTGTTCGTTTTTTTGTGGCTGGATTTTCTTTTTTGGGTTAGTGAACAGCTGCGGTTCTGGACACGTTCCTGTTCGTTGTTCGTTTCTTTTTGTGGCTGGAGTTGGTTGAAATCAGTTCAGGATTATCCGCACGA